>LFYR01000670.1:47222-64615 GCA_001185155.1 Zostera marina | reverse complement strand
CATCGGCGGGGATCGCGCCTATGGTCATATATGGTAACATTTATGATGTTGGCTGCCGCCGAGTAACGGTCGTAAGTCGCCGATTCAGATATGGAAGTCGCCTAGTTAAGGGCTAACTCGGAGAGTTTCTAGAGCCAAGTCGTAAAGTCTACCATACTGCCGATCTTGCCTTAACTCGGTGAGTTATCCTGTATGTCGGCGACTTGGTAGTCCAATCGGGCGACTTACGGGCTAACTCAGCGATCTGGACGAAGAACGATGTTCCGCACCGTGGGAGCTCTCCGGGGGTCCTGCCTTAGCGACGGAGCCCTAGTCCTAGTTGAGAGGCGTTGATGGGTAGTGACTGGTATAATCAGGCATGTCTCACCAGAGTCCACGACGCGCGCTCTACGTCAAATACCTGTAAGTAGAAACTAGGCGATTCTAGTGAGAATCGGCGAGTTTCTTAGTGATGCTCTGGTGAGAGTGGAACTTGTGTTGTGTCGTTGAGTGTCCCCTTGTGACCTCTTTTATAGGGTCTCGGAGGGCGCAATCAAAGGCGGACATCGCGCCTATTGCCATATATGGGAGCATTTATGGCATTGGCTGGCGGCGAGTAACGGTCGTAAGTCGGCGATTCAGGTATGGAAATCGCCTATTTAGGGCAAACTCACCGAGTTTCCAGGGGCGAGATATGCAGTGTCGATCTTGGCCCTAACTCGGCGACTTATCCCTAAAGTCGGCGACTTGGTAGTCCAATCGTGACTTACGGGCTAACTTGGCGATTTGGACGATGAACTTGTTCCGCACCGTGGGAGCTCTCCGGGGGTCCGGCCTAAAGCGACGGAACCCTATTCCTTGTTGAAAGGCGTTGCTGGGAGTGACTGCCGTAATCAGGCATGTCTCACCAAAATGCAACACAAAATCTAAAGATGAAAATTCAAATTGAAGTAAAGCTCTCCACCAATAAAATCACCAATGAAGTAATCAATGAAGGTTTTTGAATCTGTTCTTCCTAGGTGTTCAAAAGTTGAATAAATTTACGTCCATGCCACCAACGTCTACTATATAAGGAGAGGTACACCCAAGAACAAATCCTATCACTTGCCATTCTTGTCAAAGCTCTCCTTGGATCAAAGCACTACTTTCTCACTCTCTTATTCTTGCTCAAGCTCTAGCTCTCGTTCATGCTTTGTGTGAGATTTTCTCTCAAGGTTGTGTGTTCTAGTGTATGTCGAGAGTATGTTAGAAGAAAAAACTCTACATCTTGTAAGTGGTCCAAGTGTTGTGAGAGGTGTGTCTCAACATCAACACTTGAGTGGTTAAACGAGTTCAACCATAAAACTCGGTGTGGTTCTATAGAGTTTCCAGAAAAATCTTAGGTTGAATCTTTCTTAAAGGTTCAAGGGTTCTTAAGAGTTCCTTACTACTCTTAGTTGGTTCACAAGCGTTTAACCTTAAAGCTTGGCAGAGGTTCTTAAGAGTCCCTTAATACTCTTAGTTGGTTCACAAGCGTTTAGCCTTAAAGCTTGACAGATGTTTTTTAAGAGTTCCTTAATACTGTTAAGTAGTTCACAACCGTTTAGCCTTAAAGCATGGCAGAGGTTTTGTCATTACATTTAGGCTAGTGATCTCCGTGTTTAATCGAAATTAGCTCTTGTTTAGCTCCGTGTCACAACCGTGTCTCTCTCTTTTTATTTTCCGCTTTTCTATTTTTAAAGTTATAACAAGATAAAAAGAAACTAAAAAGAGATCTCTCATCCAGTTATCTGGTCATAGATTGAGGTTGACTATTTTCTTGCAGATCCCTCATCTAGTTATCTGGTCATTGAGTGAGGTTACTTTTTCTTCAAATATATATCCAGTTACCTGGTCACTAATACTTATATATATTTTAACTTATATTATTATTTGTGTTTTTATAAGAGAATTTAGTGTTCATATACTACAGTTAGCTTAAAAAGCATTACTTATTAAGTTAGAATATATATTCAGTTATCTGTTCATTTGTTTTTAAACGTGTGTTTATATAATTTGGTATTTATATACTACAGTTATATAGAAAGTATAATCTTATAAGTGGACTCAGTATCTATATATGTAGTAAACTTAGAAAGAACAAAAAATCTTGTTATATATCCTTGTCTCTAACTTATATTTTCAGATATTCCGCAAATCTTTTGAGAAATTACGAAAAGAGGCTATTACCCCCCCAAGCCTCTGATCAAGATTCTACACATGTTTCATCAATAACCTCATTCATATCCAGATTAGATGAAGAATCCACCAATGATCCCGCAACATATGCAAAATTCCCTCTTTCACTGCATAAACGGGCAGAATGCCCTGATTTATTACAAATTTGACAAACTAGTGAATAATTTACCAATTGGGGTGGAGGTCCCCCAAACTGAGATGATGTATGTTGTCCACGACCACGATTTCCATAGCTTCCATGATTACTATGGTTTCCATAGCCTCTTCCACAATTTCCATCAAAACCTCTTCTGCCTTTCCTGAATAATTTCTTATTTCTTTGGTATTTTGGCCCTTGATGTACCTGTACCACAAATGCCCTGGCTTGTGAATAGTTTGCAACAGATGATGTTGACACAGTCCTTCGGCGATTCTTGATATCTTCAGTAATTAATAGATGATATACATCATCATATTTCATCCCTTTCTGAGCATTTATCGTTGTTCCAAAGGAATAAATCTCATCCGGCAGCCCATCTAAAATGAATACCCCACTGTTTCACGATTAGTTATATTTGAACTTGATCCTAGGAGATTGTCACACATTGACCTGATTTTTAAAAATATTCTGGCATTGGCAGGTTATCTGTCTTCTTGATTTCTGGAAGACGATCCCTGATTGTTTTGGTGTACACCTCCATCAGTGTACATGACGCTTGGTGTAACTTATTGTAGTTGCGGTTTTATTCCTGTGATCTGAACCTGTCGATATTGATGGGTGAAGGATAATGTTCAATTGTTAAAAATAAAGGAAACATCACCTAAGTCCTTGAACCAATTAACTGCCAAAACGATATCAGCTCCATGAAATGGAATTACGTGAAGTTTGACTTAGATCGATAGAGAGTCTAAGAGTAGGCGAACATTGTGGCAAATATCTTGGAAAGTCATCGTGTTCCCATTACCAACGATCACCTGGAATCTTCGGATGTGGTCTACGAGAAGCTTTAGTTGTTGTGCTAACTTCCCATGAATATAGTTAAGATTTTCTCCTTAATCTATTAGCACCTTGACTCGTTCTACTTCATGATCATCGACAATGTGAATCAAGCGATCGGATGAATTTTCCGTAATGGAATAGAGCTCAACTGGAGTATGCTAGCTCTTCTTCTTGTATTGTCTCATTATTCCCGATTTCAGCATAATGAACGATGTTAATTTTGTCATCGTCGTCGTCTGATGGGAGAGTTTCCATGAGAAGGATAGAAGGTTTTTTGCAAACGTGACCACGAGTGTATTTCTCGTCACATTTGAAGCACAGACCGGCATCTCGATGACTACGTTGCTCTTCTGGTGTAGGTAATTTGGTTCTAGGCGGTAGCTTCTTAGAATATTCGTTGGAGTTTGTGGAAGATTTATTTGAATGACCGAATATCTTCCGCAATCCATTGTACTTGTATTCGTGTAGGAGTGCATGGTTCTTTGCTTCTAGCACCGTACGAGGGTGATAGGAGAGTACTTCTCTTTTGAGTTCTGGTTTGAGACCGGAAATGAATGTATCAAGGTGAAAACGTGAGGAGAAACCATAGACACGAGTGGCCAGGGTCTCAAATTCTTCTACGTATCATCGAACAGTCGAGATCTGTCGAATACGAGCGAACTCGCTCAAGGGACTATCAGAATTTTATTCGTCAAATTGATCTATTAACAACGAGCAAAAATCCAACCATCCGCGAATGGGAGCTTCAGTTTGTTGCCATTTGAGCCACTTGAAAGCCTCACCATCTAAGTTGAACGATACTATGTGAAATCTTCTCGTCGGTGGTGTTTGATGAAAATCGAAGAAAAGTTCACACTGATGAATCCATGCATGGGGATTTTTGCCTGCGAAATGTGGAAAATCTAAACGGAGAGAAGCTCGAGTTGGAGGTTCGGTAGAATATTCATTGTCATATTCCCGTTCGTCGTAGTGATCACAATGACGATAATTAATGCCAGGGTACATCTTGCCCATGTAGGAGGCATCTACTTGACTTCTCTCCTCCATGAATCTCTGGATGAAAATAGGGATGACATCATAATATATTTTAGAAATTAGTAAATGCAATTAAATGGTAATTAACAAAAAATGACGTTGATTTTTTAAAATTGAAATTGGAAGTAGAAGAAGAAAAGAAGGGAGAAAAAATTGGTTAGAGGAATGCTTGGCACCTACTACTACTTTTTATCTACCGCTTCTCTCCTCCTCCTGTTACGCTTCCCTCTAACGCCTCTCCACCTCTCTCTCCCTTTTATGGTTCCAATGGACGGACGTTAGGTGGAGACATGACGATCTCACCTTGCTACTCATATGTTCCATTCCTCGTCGTCGTAGTCTAGATCTGACAAGGAAGATCCCAACCTGGAATGGTAGGAAACGATCGGTTTTGTAAGTTACGGATTGAGGGAGAATCCAAGAAAAAGTTCCAGGCTTGTCGATCCCCACTTCAATATCTCCCGCCAGTTATTGTCCAGGGTTGTATTAGATAGTGAAAGTGAAACAAACTCTTGCAGGAGATCTACTACTAATACTGCTGCTTTTGTTTCCGTTTCTACTGCTGCGGCGACGACAATTTCTAGGAGGCGTTCGAAATGGTAATGGAGACGTCAGTTGTCGGTTAGCTTAACCTCCGATGCGACTACCAGTTCTGACATCGATATTGTTTTCGTCCTCGTCGATTCCCAGTCTTTTGAATATATAACTGAAGAAGATTCCCTGCTCCTGGTAGATACACGGTGAGGAGGTAGAAGATCAAGAGAGTGATGAGACGTTGACATCAAATACTCACCGTTTTGAAAGTAGGTCGGTCAGTCGGTCAACACACCGTCGAGAGAAAACGAAGGAGATGGCTCCGACGGAGAACAATGGGGAACGATGAAGACGGCTCAGACGGAGACGGTGACGGTGACGGTGACGAAGAAGCGACAACGGTACTGTGAGAAGAATGAAATGAAAAAATGAGAAGGAAATCAAATATATGATCGTACATGGAGTGAGGATGTCAGTGCGAAAAAAGAGATGGAACAGTGCTTTTTATAATTGGACGGGTGGCAGTTGCAGAGTGGAACAGTGTAGAGGGGTGGAAGTTGTCAAACAATTGTTCTTTTCATATCTTAATAAGTACGATTAAGACATTTCTAAGTGTACTATTAGATATGCTTATGTTAAATAGTATTTTAGTTAGAAGTCAGTTAGGATTAGTAGTTAGTGGTGGTTACTTAGAGCTTTTTTAAGATATTGTAATATACAGATTATTCAATCAATCAAGTTTTATTTTTCCCAAATGAGTTTTACTTTCACAGATCTTTGAGATTCCAAGATGGTATCAGATGATTCTCTTCTGTGAAGGTGAAAACAACGAAATTTCTGCGATGACAACCCTACTGGCAATGTCACAAGGAGATGGGGAGACCATCGCGGATTACATAAACCAGTTCGCCACGGCGGTCCAGGACCTTGAAGAGGCAGAGGAATAGACCATAATGATGGCTGTATTGAATGGCCTCAGGGGAATGCACATCGTGGTCGAACTCATCGATGACAAGATCAAGACTTTCTCCGATGCCATATACCGAGCCCAGGGAGCCATGAACGTAGAGGAATATTTGGCCCCAAAGTTTAAACAGGTACTGCAAAAACAGAAGAAAAGGGCCGGCGAACAAGGCTCTGGACAGGGTAGGGCAGTAGAGGCAAACTCCTACGAGGCAACCCCCCAACCTAAGTCACAAAACAAGGGGAGGGCCCTATAAGAAGGAGCCCAAAAGCCAATGAAACACGTTCAAAACCAAAGAGAAGTCTTCCTAGCACTAAAAGGAGTAGGCACCCTCCTAGTAGTACGACTGATGAGAGTCGAATCGGCCGCATACCAAGAAAATTAAAAATACTATGAGTACCACCAGGACTCGGGTCACAAAACAATGAAATGCAGGAACCTGGCCAAGGCCATCGGCCAAATAAAAACATCAGCAAAAAGTCCCCACTCGGCATCGGCCCCAAGGCTGGCAGTCATACCTACCGTCCATAGGACGGACCCCTATGATGGAGCCGAGCGAACCCGTGGTGGGGGATATATTTGCCATATATGGGGGGAGATCTCACGGGTCCAGGGCCTTACAGAGGCCCACCGTTGCACCACTGTCACAACAAGAGCGACCCTAGGGAAAAAGAGGAAGCCCACAGAGGAGATATCATTCACTGATGCGGACCTCGTAGGCATAGCAACACCGCACCATGACCTGCTGATCATCACGCTGACTCTCAGAAAGAAGGAACGACGGTCATACCAGGCTGCATGGAGTACTAGTTGACATTGGCGCCTCAGTGGTCATATTATACTAGAATGCTTTCAATTAACTCAGGCTAGGCAATGAAGACCTAAGCCCATGTCGTGTCCCTGTGTGGAGATTCGGGCAGACAAAGATCCCGGTGGTGTGTACATTCATGATCCCCGCAACACTGGGAAAAGAGGGCCAGGCAACGATAGTGTAAGTAAAGTTCACCGTTGTACAAATGAAATCTGAATACAACACCATATTGGGAAGAGTTATGTAGATAGCACGCTTTTCGAGCAATTATGTCATCCTGGCACCAATGCCTGAAGTTCCCAACGACGGCGATGGTTTGTACGGTGAAAGAGTCACAAAGAACAGGTCGGGAATGCTACTTGAACTCAACCGCAGAGGTCTTGGCGGCCTCCAGAGAAAGAGATGGGCTCCCCCACACCTCAAAGGAGAAGGTACGCAAGCCCGAACCGGTGTCCCCTATGGAGGAAATCATCTTGGGCGATATAGCCATAAGAATAGGGACCTAGCTTCATCGAGAACTACGGGCAAGTCTGATAGAACTGTTCAGGAAAAACAAGGACTTATTTGCGGGCAAGTTAAAAGACATCAAAGGGATATATAGCCCATACTTCAGAGGAACACAAGCTCGAAGTAGCCCCGGGAGCGCACCCGGTAAGACAGAAAATGCGCCCGCTCTAGGCCGAATGGAAGGAGGCAACTTACGCCAATGTCGAAAAATTACTCAAGGGTCAGTTCATACGCCTAGTACGATACGTGGCATAGCTTTCTAATATAGTCATGGTTAAAACGGCTGACTCAATGTTGAAAGTGTGTGTTGATTTTACAAATTTTGATAAGACGTGCCCGAAGGACAGCTACCCCGTCCCGTCGGTAGACCACCTAGTAGATAAGAGTTCGGGGTTAGCGTTACTAAACTTTATGGATGCACACTCCGGATACAACCAGATACCCATGGCCAGGGAGGATGAGGAAAAGACATCATTCATAACGGAACGGGGACCGTTCTGCTTTCGTGTAATGCCCTTCGGACTCCGGAACGTGGGAGAAATGTTTCAAAGATTCATGATCCAGGCATTCGCGAACCAGATAGGAAGAAACCCGGAGGTGCGTAGATGACATTCTGGTCCGGTCTAAGAAGGAGCAAACCCACGTATCCGACCTCGAAGAAACCTTCACAAACGTCTGGAGCGTGGGCTTACGACTGAAGGCCAAGAAGTACTCGTTTGGAGTAACCGAAGGCCACTTCCTTGGCTGTAAGATTATGCCTGAGGGAATGGAACCTCAGATAGAGAAGATAGAAGTGCTCCTAGTGATGGTCCCAACAAAGACAATCAAGGAAGTCCAGAGTTGAATGGTCGGGTCACAACACTCAGCCGATTTTTACCTCGGGGATCAGACCGATGTTGTCTTTTTTTCCAGCTTCTGAAGTCTGCATCACAAAAAGTAGTATGGTCATAAGAATGTGCCAGAGTATTCTAAGAATTAAAGGCACAGCTAGCAAACGTTCCAACCTTCAACCCCCGGTACCATACGAACCACTATATTTGTCTGTACATGGCAAGTTCGGAATGCGCCATAAGCACGGTTTTAGCCAGTATACTACTATTCCAGGGCACTATAAGGGGCAGAAATATAATATTCAACCTTGAAAAAGTTAGTATATGCAGTGTTCCTGGCGTCCGTCAGTATTTCCAACCAGTGGCGTATCCAGGATTCCCTGACGGGGGGGGGGGCAATATTCGTCGAAGACGGGAAATTTTTTTTGTACTAATTAAAAAACCTATACAAATTTTGACATGACCTATTCATATAATTGATTATAAAAACCTATAAAAAATCAATACATTCATTCCATATTTAATATTCAATACATTAATTAATATTCAAATTAAAAATAAATACATTCATTTAATTAACAATAAAAATTTCAAATACATTTTACATTATTTCAATGTCCTACGACGAGGACACGTATCATTAAATATTTTTAAAATAACTTCGTTGTCTATAGTTGTTTCTTGATTTTGTCCTTGTCCAGTATTTAACTCTTCCATATCCAATGTTTTTGCAATACTATCAGCTTGTTTTTCTCGAAGGCCGGAGGCCGGAGAAGATGGATTTGTGGGAAAACGGGGGAGAAGAGGGTTTGAAGATTTGTGAAACGTGGGGCAGTTGCGGAGAAGAGGGAGAGACTAGAGAGATTAATATATTGGGAAATTTATATATTAACCCTTAAAAAATATTAATATATTGTGAAAATTACACTTAACCCCCTATAAAAAATTATTACATATAGGTCCTCGATTTTTTTCCAACTTTTAGGGAGGGGGCAATTGTCCTCCCTTGCCCCCCCCGGGTACGCCACTGTTTCCAACACACCCGATAACAGTGCCAACCATTCACGCACTCCTACGGATTCTGCACAAACCCGATGTTTCAGGCCGACTGACCTAGTGGGTCGTGGAGCTAAGTGGATTCACTATTACATCATACCGGCAAGAATCATAAAAGGATAAGCGATAGAAGAGTTCATGACCAAACTACAACCAGGCTCGACGGAGGCAATCCTCAAGGATCCAATCCTGTTGAAAATTTACGTGGACGGATTCTCAAAATAAACCGATGCGGACCTGGTATGGTCTTATTCTCCCCAACAGGTGAGAGAATAGATTGTGAGTATTGTAAAGAATGAAACAATCGAATTGAATTGAATCTGAAAAATACAAGGTTTATTTATTACAAATAAGCCTAACTAACTTCAACCACTATCAAGTAATCTAATTACTAACTTCAATCAACCATTATCACTCATACTTCTCCTCATGGTGAAAGAAGTATTTACATACTGAAACCTTATACACAACAACTCTCTACAAGCTTGACTTTTTCCTGAGTAAGTAATTGACAAAAGGTAGGGGAGAAAACCTAGCTGGGATCCATAATTTAACTCCTCTTATTATTTTAACTTTACTATCAAACGCTTCCTTTAGATCACATACTCCTCAATGCTAGAATTGTAAACAATCCTTTAATTTTACACCTGTTTCTTGATTCAGTATCATCCCTTCATATTTCCTGATCACATACATTTAACATCACAAAAATATAGTGCATTTTAAAAATTCAGTAGTTAATATGATGCATTTTTAAGGATAGAAACTTAGCTCTGTTTGTAAACTGAGTGTAACGAGCAACTATTCCTTATCTGTAATTTTTCATTTTTAACCTGTAAAAACATACAACTAATATATACAAACACACAGTACTAAACAATTCCAATGATAATCATTATTATCCTGTTTCCATAAAACCTTCTCTACTTTTCCCTCTGCCTGACCTGTACAGACAGCAAGATAAACTAGAGCAAAATCTAACTGAAGAAATAAGATCATCACATATTTTAATTGCTTAGAGCATTCAAGGCGGAGAGAAAAAAATTTGATCTATCCAACAAGAAGAAAGAAAAGAATGAACAAAAAACACTATTCATTTTCTTTTAACGAATTATCTAATTTTCTACACACTCCTATTTTAATTTTCCTACTTAGCTCTAAGAACCTATCAGTTCCTAATGCTTTTGTGAAAAGATCTGCTAATTGATTGCTAGTAGGAATATATTTAAGTATTAATGCTTTCCTACTGATGATTTCTCTCACAAAATGAAAATTTGTATCAATATGTTTAGAGCCACTCCTATTCACTGGATTAGAAGTATGAAAAATAGCAGATGACATATCACAAAATATAGTTGGTGCTGGGATGAAAATATTTAAATCCCTGCATATTAATGAACACCACCTAAGATCTACAGTTGTATATCCTAATGACCTATATTATGCTTCAGCACTAGATCTAGATACTGTAGCCTTCTTTTTGGAAGACCACATTATTAAATATCCTCTCACAAATATAGAAATTCCTGTTACTAATCTCCTGTCATTAGGATCTCCTGCAAAATCTGAATCACAGAAACCACTACAAAAAATCAGCCTATTTCTGGCGGCCACCTCCTGGCGGTCTGGCCGCCGGTAGATAGGACCAGCGGTTAGGCCGCCGGAAAATAACACTTGTCCGCCGGTATAATTTCCCCGCGTAAATGAGGAAAAAATCCTGGTGGCCAGGCCGCCGGGACCTTTTTTTTGTTAAGTCACCGGCGGTGAGCTGGCGTCCTGGCCGCCGGGACCATTTTTTTGTTAAATCACCAGCGGTGAGCTGGCGGCCCGGCCGCCGGGACCTCTTTTATGTTAAGTCATCGGCGATGAGCTGGCGGCCAGGCCGCCGGGATCTTAAAATTTAGTTTATAAAAATTATAAATTAATGCTATTTTAGATATTTAAAATTTTAAAATTAAAAATTAAATTTAAAGAAGTTATTTTAATTTTTATAGTTATAAATTCAATTATAAAAGTTATTTTATATAAATTATAAATATTAAAAAGTTAAAAATTAACAAACAGTAATTTTTTTTTAAATTATAAAAAATATCAATTCTTAATATTAACTTTAATAGGTTAGTCTAATTTACTAAATTTTAAAATCGAAAATTCAATTTAATAAAACTTATAAAATAACTTTATTTTAAATTATAAAAATTAACAAAATTAATAAATTAATAAAAATAAGTTTATATGCATATCTAGATAGTGTTATGGTTATAAGTTAGGGTTAAAAGAAGTTCGATTATAATCGTCGAGATAAATAGTGTTAAATAATGATATACATAGTGTTAGGACATTTTTATAAAATAAATTTATTTTAAATTAGAAAAATGTAATTTATAAAAATGATAAATTAAAGTTATTTTAGATATTTTAAATTTTAAAGTTATATATTAAATTTGAAGATGTTATTTTAATTTTTAAAGTTATAAATTCAATTATAAAAGTTATTTTATATAAATTATAAATACTAAAAAGTTAAAAATTAACAACTAGTGATTTTTTTTAAATTATAAAAAATATCAATTCCTAATATTAACTTTTGTAGGTTAGTGTACTTTAATAAATTTTAAATTCGAAAATTCAATTTAATAAAACTTATAAAATAACATTATTTTAAATTGTTAAAATTAATAAAAATTAAATAAATTAACTTATTTTACCATTTTAAAAAATAATTTAAATGGAAAATGTTTGAATTAATGTTTATATAATTAGCATTTATTATTAAAATGAAATAATTAAATCACTATATTACATATTATAAAGTTGATCTTAAACTCTATAAATATAAAATACCCATTAAAAATATTAATATATAACCCAAAAAATAAAAGAATGTAAAATACCCAAATTATTCCCAAAATAAACCCAACCCCATACCCCTAAATTCAACCCAACACAAAACTCCCAAACCTCTCTATCGTGTATTCTTCTTTCTCCAACCTTCCAACGGCAGCGGTGACTTCCGACAAGTTCTAGAGGAGACCTGAAGAGATCCGACAGACCAGGTGAGTTCTTTTTTGTTCTTGATGAAAAATTGATTCTTGCTCTTCTATTTCTAGGATGTTGATTGTATGCAGATATTAGTAGTGATGATTGTATGCAGATCTCGTTTTCAATAAATTTATCCCTAAATCCTCAAACCCAAATTTCTAAAATAAAAATACCCAAACCCAAATCACTCTTTTACTCTCGACCCTCCTTCCCCACTATGGTGGATCTAGTTCAAATGCAGCAGTGGGTACATCAGCAGCAACATTGGGATCAGAAGCAGAAGTGGGTTCAGCATTACCATTATATTCAGAAGCATTTGTGGGTTCAGCATTACCATTATGTTCAGCAGTTACTTCAGCATTACAATTATGTTCAGAAGCATAAGTGGATTCAACATCAGCAGTAGGTTCAACAACTTCAACCACTTTTATTTCATATTCTAGTTTTTGAGTTCAACATTCAAATGTTTGGATATCTTCACTGGATTCGTCACTAAGAACAAGTTGATATTTATATTCAGACTTTGAAGACATGGCAAGGCTGGAGTTAAGAAATGATCACTGGTTGTCTAGGAGAAATGATCACCTCGGTCTCACACTTCCATATGCCCACAGAATTCTTAATAATATTATGGAGAATCAAGTTGGGCATTCTAACAATCTTTTCTAAGTTACAAGAGGGGAACTGCCTATTTGTTATGCCAAAAGGAAACTGAATCAATAGGACATCTATTCTTTAATTGTGACTTGTGAGCACATTACAACTACCTTACTAACTAATGACCATAGCTGAAGCACTGGGACACTCATTCTGGAAAATATCAAACACCTTTATCCCAATCAGCCTTCACACAATACATAAGAATAGGAGATATCATAGAGTCATACTAAAAAAATTCACGTACTAACATGCTGGGTCTAAACTGAAATGCAGTGGACACTTGGGCAGAGCCTGTCATGGCACATCTGAACAGAATAAAACAAAAAACTAAAGAACCACATATTGAGAACTCCAGAGATTGTAGGCAGGGAGATAATAAATTTTGGTTTAGTTTTTTTTTGAAACTTTTAAATATCTTTTCAAAAAAAAGTAGGCAGTTAGGACGAGCAAAGTTAACGGAATTTCCGTTACAAATACCAAAATCCGTTACAAAAATCCGTTACAAATACTCTGAAGTTAAAGTTAACGGAACGAAAAATCCGTTACAAAATTTTTAAGTATTTGTAACGGAAATTCTGTTACAAATTCCGTTACAAATGAGAAAAATGTCATTTGCAACGGAATTTCAGTTACAAATCCCGTTCCAAATGAGGAAAAAAAATTCCAGAATTCCAGTGCCACTGGAATTCCAGTATTTCTGTAAAATAATTGCAAATTCCTGTAAATTCATGCAATTAATATTAATTCCTGTAAATTCATTCAATTAATATTAATTCCTGTAAATTCATTCAATTAATATTAATCAATTCCTGTAAATTCATTCAATATTCAACAAATATTCGATACAAAAACAACATTCAACGTTCAAGAAAATTAACATTCAACAAAACTAACATTCAACAAAACTAACATTCAACAAAAATAACATGGAAGACCTATTTCGATGGAGGAGTTTGATATCTTTGATCGCTCTGACCTGCATTAATACTTCTATCTTGCAACGATCCACGATCTGAAGGTTGTGGAGTTGTATTTGATTGGGATAAAATTGTTTTCTTCAGGTCTTCAAACATATCAAACATTTCATCATATTTCCTTTTTAAAATTTGATTATCCTGTAAAACATTTAAGATTCATTTATATTTATGTATTACTTTAAAATTTTATTTATTTTCATACATATACCTCTATTAACTTCTCCATTTGATCGTTCATTTTTTCTTTTTCTTTCTCAATAGATCTTGCATTTATTTCAATTGAAAATCTGGTAGAAGCAGTGCTCGACTCAGCAAATGATCCTCCACCAAGTCCAATGTGCCTCCCTTTTTTTCTTTGAATAAATTTAGTATGCTTTGGTTTAGTTTGGTTTAAATTTGCTTTGATTTAGAGTTAATGGTAGCCAATATATAGATTGGCGAATAGAGAAGATCTGATTTTAAAATAAAATGAGATCTGAAATATCATTCCAGATCTTTTCCCAGCTTGTTTGTATTCAAAATTTGTGTAATGTTCTACGATCGATCTATGCTTTATGTTCTAATTGTATGTCTTTATTTTATTAAGATCTATTAGTTCATATTCGTTTTTTCGGTTTTTATGGTGGTCGGGACTCAAGTTCAGAATGATCATTCTGATGATCCTTCCGATGATCAGTATTCTGACGATCATTCCGATGATCAGTATTCTGATTTTCATGATGTGGATATGAACACGACTGCGTGTTCAAAGAAAAAAAGCAATAGAAACGATAAAGCAATGTCAGATTCGAAGACGATGAAATTGTCTACGATAAAGCCGCAGAAAAATTAAAAAAGAAAATGAATATGGTTGCAAATGATTTTAAATTACTACCGATGGACGTACCATGGAATCAACAAGATGAGGCAAACACAAAAAAAGCAATAGAAACGATACAGGTTAATTATTAATTTTAATTATTATTTATAATTAATTATTTGTTAATATTTATTAATTTTCTTATTCTTGATCGAACAGAAAGAGTTTCAGTTTATCGGTACGAACAAGGCTTATCGATATATCAATAAGACACTAAATAAATTATGGAGAAGTGCTTATAATGCTTTACTAACGAAGTATGATAACAAAAATTTATCAATCGACGAGGTCATGGAGACTTTACCTTATTACGTTATCAAAGATCAATTTCGGAATAAGCTGATCGAGAAAAGATCAGAGAGAGGAATGGTACGTATTAACTTTTAATTATTTAATACAATAAAATTTTCAATTAACTTTAATATATCTCTTTCATGATTGCAGTTCATTTCTGAAATAAATAGAAACAATCGGGAGAAACAAACTAATCACAGTTTGGGTTCTAAAAATCTATCAAAACGAAATTACGAAGGGGTAATTACTAAAAAGATTTTAATACTTTCAATTTATCTTATAAATATTTTTTATTTTTAATTATAATATTGCAGAAACAAAAAGGAAAAACAAAAGTAGAAATTTGGAAAGATAATGTGTTGGCAGCTTATCCAAAAGACAAACGAGTGGTACATGATATGTTTAATTAATTAATAACATGTTATTATTTTTTTCTTAAATATTTTGATTTTTTTTATAGGACAAAATGTTCAAATGGTTGAAAAGTGAAGAAGCTATAAGAATGACGGAACAAGAATCGATGTCCGAAAAGGTTATTATTTAATTTCTTATCTCAATATAATTGATTAATCGATTTTTAATTATTTTAATAAATAGTCATTTATTTTGTTTAATTAGGATTTGTTCAAGTATGATATAACTAAACATATCGGAAAAAGCACAAAGAGTGGTCGCATAATAGGAACAACTGGTTCGCCATTAAGCAAACAAACAACACATCGTATGAATGTCGACAGTACATCGTATGATAAAGGAAAAGCGTCTGTAACCGATAATGTAAGTATTTAATCAATTTATATATTTTCGTTTTATTTTATTTAGAAATAAAATAACGATATTTTCATTATATTTAAATTTTAATTTATAGGTTGATGATATAGTGGAGAATGCGATGACTCGTCAAATGGAACTTTTCAAACAATATACTAGCCCTCTTCAAGCTCAAAATCCGAACATGCACATACCGGATTTTCCATCATATGGAGCGTCGACGTCACGACCACCAGTGCAGCAGACTCCTCCTCAACAAATGATTGAACCAGAGGAGCAGACTCGTGGACAATCAATCAATATTTTCTCAAGAAATAATGAGTTATCAAACTCAAAGTTAATATTTAAAAACGCTTGTTCAAAAAAGAAAAAGAAGGACAATCAGCAAAAAAAAGATTAGGATAGCTAACGACTTAATTCATCAAAAAAACTTTTTATTTTGTTTTGTCGCAACTTATTTTAAATATTATCGACTATTTCAATCTCAATTAAAATTTCATAATCAATTTCAATTTTTATTTTGATTTATAATTTATAATAAATAATTAATTAATTAAATAAAAAATTAATTAATTAATTACAATAAAAAATTCAAATAAAAATCAATAGGTTCCGGCGGCCTGGCCGCCAGAAATTTAAATTTACACTAGTATTTCACTGGCGGCCAAGCCGCTGGCTATTTCGATCAATAATCGGATTACAAAACATACTTCTGGCGGCCTGGCCGCTAGGAAATTGCCAAGCTGGCGACATTAGTTCTGGCGATGACATACCGGTGGCCTAGCCGCCAGAATTGGCCGCCAGAAATACGTTGGTTTTTTGTAGTGAGCCCACTAGATTAAAAGACCTTGTCTTAGTAAATCTAATTCCATTCATAATTGATCCTTTTACAAACCTAAGTATTCTCTTTGCAGCTGCCATATGGGAAGTTCTAGGTGTTTGTAAAAACTGAGAAACATGATTTATCAAATGGTACTAAATCCCAAGTTTCACTTATCTGTAAGGCTTCAAATTCTTCTTGCATATCTTTATTCCATAGTTTTGACTTTACAGCCTCCTTAATGTTCTTTGGCTCTTTTGAACATGGATCAGTTACATCAGCTATTAAAGCTCTTGGTAAAAGATATTCTGATCTATAGTTTTTGGCTAAATTCATTGGGGCAGATCTTAACCTTTTCCCCTTCTTAATTGATCAGTTGGGATAAGATTCACTCTCTTATTAATAGATCTATTGTTTTCATCATTACCAAGGTTAATTTCAATATTAGGTATATGTTGGCTAGATCCTACTTCGAAGTTTGTATTAATAATGAGATTATTCTCATTAATATTCTCAGAGTTAGACCCAATAATAGGATTAGAGTTTAATTCATGATCAGAATTTGTAGAGTTTAACCCAATGATAGGATCATTTGAAGAACTTGTAAAATTTGGGTCAATATTAGGACTGATTGTAAACTTAATTTGATCACCTCTTTGATCAGAATTATCTTGACTTCTCTGAACATTGTTTATACTCTTGTTTGTAAAATTGGGAAGTGTATCTTCCACCTTAAAAAATATTTCCTCACTTTTCAACTTATCATTTTGTTTAGTTAATATCTTATTGATTTCATGAAAAGCATAAACATTTTCAAGAAATTTACCATGTCTAGTGGTGATACAGTATCCCGAACACGGTCACAACCTACCAGCAACTAGAAGTCCGGATAGCCTAAGGTGAGTTGAGGTATCTATTCTAGGGTTGGGGAGGTCCCAGGTCGAATCCTAGGAAGATCGACTTTCCTGAGGATCGACTTCCCTGGGATCGACTTTTGAGTAAAGTCGATCACCAGGAAAAGTCGAACCCCAGCAAGTCGATCTCTGGAAAGTCGACCC
>LFYR01000670.1:14866-37476 GCA_001185155.1 Zostera marina | reverse complement strand
GACCAACAAACAAATGACCAAAACCTAGCCACAGAGCTAGAGCTAAGGGATGAAACCCGTGACGAGGCGGACCTGCGAAACGAATCGTACAAGGCAAGCGTATCAAGATACCACAATCGCCAAGTACGCAAAAAAGTTTTCTTGCCAGGAACTCTCGTCACGCGGAAGGCTAGCATAACAAAAAGGAATAGGCCAAGAAATAAACTATCTTCCAACTTCGAAGGTCCCTACATCGTTGAGGAGGAGATAAAGCCAGGAACTTATCGCCTACGACGACAGGATGGAACAATGGTTCCTAACACCTGGCATGCAGATAACATGCAGCAGTACTACGCATAGTACTCACAAGCATCAAGTTTATTTTCTTTAGTTTTCCTAGTATGTATGTTAGCTATTTATAAAATATATTTACGCATTCTAACCCGTATGGATACCCTAAATCTATTGTGTCGCTTTGGCCTCAGTAGAACAAAGATCATTCCGTCGCTACGGCCCTAATGATCCTATCCAATCTTGTCGCTAAAAAGCCTTGATATGGATCAACAAGTCACTCCCTCACTAGGAGTCGGACTAAATCGTCAAGGGTTCAAATCCAGGGTTAGAATAAATAGGTCCAATTCAGAGAAGCGTTGTGACCACAACTCTTATTCGCACGAGCGAATCAAGAACTAGTGGATATCAAACCACTTTCATCTATCGAGTTTAACTACGATTCATACGACCAAACTTACGTCCTAAGTGACTAAGAATCTAACTTACATCCAAAAGCGACTAAGTTACGATTTGGGAATCTAGTTAAGTCGAGTTTTTCCAAACTTACGTCCTAAGTGACTAAGAATCTAACTTACGTCCAAAAGCGACTAAGTTACGATTTGGGAATCTAGTTAAGTCGAGTTTTTCCAAACTCATGTCCTAAGTGGCTAAAAATCTAACTTACGTCCAAAAGCGACTAAGTTACGATTTGTGAATCCAGTTTAAGTTCAAATAAACCTACGTCCTAAGTGGCTAAGTAAAGTCGAAAGAATCTAACTTACGTCCAAAAGCGACTAAGTTACGATTTATGATTCTATCCAACTACGATTCGTACGACTAAACCTATGTCTTAAGAATTTAACTTACGTCCAGAGCGACTAAGTTACGATTTATGAATCTAGTTTAACTCTAAAAACACATTAGCAAAAAGTAATTTCATTAACAAAATAATCCACTACAAAATTTTAAGAAGAGAAGCTATTACATAGTCCTATTCTAATCCTCTTCTTTCCTCGCGTTACGAACATCGCTCTTGATCTTATCCAAGGCTTCCTTGTGCTCCAGGTGCACTTCAGGATGTTCTTCTAGCCACGCCATAATATCTGAAATGTAGTTGGCAGGCAGAGTGGTAAACACGTGAGGTCCGAAAAAGTTCACGTCTTGGAGTTGATCGGATTGACCATCAACTTCGAACTCCAAGTCCTTCACCTTCTCAGAAGAAGCGTCAAGAGCTTCCTTCATCTTCTTCAACTTCTCCGTGGATCGAGAGAAGCGATCTTGCAAATCCTTCAAAGCGGAAGTCGACTCAGAAACTTCAACTTGCAATTTCTGAATCTGTGTTGCAGAAATCATCGCATTTCCCACTTCCACATCTAGCTGCATCTTCAGCGTGTCAACCTGTTTTCGAGCAGCAGCGAGAAGCGACTCATTATCTTTCAAAGAGTCACAGCTTTGGCGAAGATCAGCAATTTCAGATCGGTGTGCAGCGCACTCTTTGTTCTTCGCCGCCATCGCTTTCTCGTGCTCAGCAGCTTGTTCCTCCAACTTCTTGTTCCGTTGGAGGGTCTTTCTCAACGACCACACCTCTTTGCAAACAGCTTGATACTTGTCATCAAGCTTGTTGTACTCCTGTTGGGAACGGAGGGTGTCGTTTGCAGATTGCATCCCAATGGTTGCATTTGATAGATACGCGACCTACAAAACAAAACAATCAATTAGTAAAATAAAATAAAACAAATATAAGTGAAAGGCGATTGCGAATCACTTACAGCAGATATAGCTTTTCCGAGCTCTTCGCGTATCCAATCCCCAGGCTTAGTCAGAAGCAGCTGGGCAGCCTTCGTCCGCACCCCTTCATCGGCAAACAAGCCCGGATAGTCAAATGTGGTGCGGAAGGGGGCAAACTCAGGCACAGACCTCGAGCTCGACTCAGTCTCGAAGGTTCTGCGGGGGCCAGTCTCTTGGGCCTTCCTTTCTCGTATCAGCTTAGCGCCGCGAAGTCTCACGGCCAAGTGTGGAAGGACCGCCTCGCGGTATAGATGCGCACTCTTCTTCTTCTTTATCGGGTTGCCAGAAGGGTCCTCTGACCGCAGGTAGTGTGCCACGTCAGAAAAAGTAAAGTCCTCTCGCTGGCACAAAGCGAAAGGAATTCCTTGCCCACATTCAAAAAAAGCGAGAGCAGAAGAGATCTTCTTCACCCGCTTCAGTTCAGCCTTGCTCAGGGCGCAAGGAACATCCAGGTGTACACGGCGAGCATTGGCCCACCTCTCGCGGCTCCCGCGTACAAAAATAGATTCAACAAAGAAGAACTCGCTCTTCCACTGAGGCCCATAGTTAGTGGGGAGTTCTATGATCAGCTCTCTTCCGCTGAACCGCTTCGCTAACCCCAACCGACCAGATTCGGAAGCGGGTGCCTTCACAAATTTGAAAAACCAGAAGAATAAGGCAGCGGTCGCGGGTATGTTCAGACTCCAACAGATGTTGGAGAATCCTCTCAGATACACAAAAAAAGCTGCCTGCATCTGCGACAGCGACACTCCACCATGCAGCAACACTTCGCTCATCAGTGCAGGAATTGGCAGCATTGAGAAGTGTCTGAAGTAGAGGCGAGGAATGGCTTAGAACCCGGCTGGAGGCAGATTCGCAGGCTGATATTGCGATCCACAGAATCGCAGGTGCCCAGATATGCGAATCCCGCGCAGAATCTCACGGGCTTCAAGTGCTGAGGTTATCGAAAATGGATGTGCAGTCTCGTTCTGGGGCACGAGAGGCGCATTGACAGAAACCTCTTCAAAAGACCCCTCGTCAGTATCACAGAGGGGCAACAGTCTGATTTCACCACCCGGCAAAGTTTCACAGTGTGCGTAGCCGGTGTGGTTCTCAACTCCCTCGTAAAATGGGAGGTTTACATGATCTCCATCCTTGTCCATTTCCATAGGAGGAGGAGGAGTGTTCGATCTATCCTCGCGGCTTCGGCTCTGGCCGCGTTCAACTGGAATGTCCTGAGTATAGTCAAAGTGCTCAGGCATCCTTACATCCTCCGCAGAGGGGAAGTTTATCTTTCCTCTACCACCCATCCCATAAATATGAGGAACGGGGGCACTCGTGGTGGTAGGCTTCTCGGAAGAGTCCCTAGCATGTTTAGGGTGCTTCCTCTTTCTCTTCTTTGGCCTCTCAGATTCATCGTCCGGCCTGTCAACATCCACCACTTCAATAGGTGGAAAATCTTCAATTTCACCCCCCGAGTTTGGGGGCAATGTCGGCGACTTAGGAGCTGAACTCGCCGATGTTGGAAGGGAACTCGCTGATCCGAGTTGAATTACTCGGCGAGGTCTCTTAAACATGGGGACACCCCCCTTGCCTTTGGCCGGCGACTTCCCAAGGGGACTCGCCGACTTAGCTGCAAGAGTCGGGGGGATCTCACCCGGTTCAACAGAAGGCTCTACCACGACAAGAGCCAACGAGTTATCCGTCAAACTCGCCGAGTATTTTTGGGAACTCGGCGAGCCTTCAGGAGTTAGCCCGAGCAACTCGCGGGCAGTAGCCAAGAACCTGATGTCTTGTGGTGCGTCGACAACCGGAATCTCCGACCCACCGAGCGAAGGCGAGGGAATCGGAGACTCGACGGTGTCGAGCACCCCCGTCAGGCCTCCGTCAATGTCCTCGTTCAGAATGTCGCGAACAGAGCTTCGGTCTCCGACATGGTCAATCTAGGTAGAGACGGTTCGTCTGCCATAAGTCGGCGATTTAAAGGTAGACTCGGCGACTTTGGAAAGAGTTCTGGTGATTGTGATGAGAGTCGGCGAGTTACGAAGAAACTCGGCGACTTGGAAAGGGATTAGGGTTTAAGCAAAATCAGGGTAAGTGGTGTGCGGATTAAAATAATCGACTCACTATTTATAGACCCTGGGTAAATTGCAAAAACTCCCCGGAGAATCTACAAATTATGCGAAAAAAAATCGCTAATTGATCTCCAAATCCGCAAACTAGGCGAGTCTCTCGCAAACTCGCCGAGTTTGGGCAAAAATCACGGGATACGAGGAGGAAATTTCCATACTTGGAAAATTTGCAAATATTTCCCAAGATCCTAAGGATTCTCAAAGAGAACCGCCAGCTCATATTAAGACTCGCCGAGTTTATAGGAAAATCGTCGATCCAGGTCAGCGAACCTCCAGGTTTCTCAAAAAAAAATACCTCCAATGCTCAGTCGACGAGTTAACACCTTAAGTCGCCGACTTAGGATATTACACAGTATTTTAGGGGGAAAATCGTAAGCCCCCTTCCACAACTTCAGGGGGGAGTATCGCAAGCTCTCCCGACATTTCTATCGCTTTGGCTAGAGATCGTCGAACTTCAGGGGGGAGTATCGCAAGCTCTCCCGACATTTCTATCGCTTTGGCTAGAGATCGTCGAACTTCAGGGGGGAGTATCACAAGCTCTCCCGACATTTCTATCGCTTTGGCTAGATATCGTCGAACTTCAGGGGGGAGTATCGCAAGCTCTCCCGACATTTCTATCGCTTTGGCTAGAGAACGTCGAACTTCAGGGGGGAGTATCACAAGCTCTCCCGACATTTCTATCGCTTCGGCTAGAGATCGTCAAAACTCAGGGGGGAGTATCACAAACTCTCTCGACTTTTCTGTCGCTCCGGCTGGAAATTGTCATACTTCGAGGGGGAGTATCACAAGCTCTCCCGACTTTTCTGTCGCTCCGGCCGGAAATTGTCAAACTTCGAGGGGGAGTATCACAAGCTCTCCCGACATTTCTATCGCTTTGGCTAGAGATCGTCAACACTCAGGGGGAGTATCACAAGCTCTCCCGACACTTCTGTCGCTCTGGCCAGAAGTCGTCATACATAAACACGGTCAGTCTGTCGCTTCGGCCAGATTCACCGAGGATTGGCTAAAGTAAGGAAAAGAGTATCGCAAGAGGTATTTTCTATCAATAATCATATGCGTTTTCAGACTGATCTAGTTGTTTTGCAGGATGTTTTCTTTTGTTGTTTTGCACGGAATATTCTGTCGCTTTGGCCAGAATATTTTGCTTTTTTTTTGCAGGTATCATTCTGTCGCTTTGATCAAAATAAGACTCTAATAGTGAGTCCAAGTATCTTGTCGCATTTTGCCTTGATACACTAGAGATCGTTCTGTCTCTTTGGCCTTAACGATTCTCAAGCCATCTTGTCGCTAAAAAGCCTTGAAGGGGGCCGTCGTTGCGGACTTTAGGTCGCTCTTGATCAGAGTGGACTATAAGCATCAGTTCTATCGCTTCGGCTAGAACTTGGTTCTATCGCTCTGGCAAGAACCCGATTATGTCGCTAAATAGCCTTAATCGATTCTGTCGCTTTGGCCGGAATTTATCTTGTCGCTTCGGCCTCGATAACACAGTGCAGTCGCCCCTGATCAGGGAAGGACTATAAACATGAGTTACCGTGGCCTGGAACTCGATCCATTCCTGTCGCTTTGGCCTATGGATTCTGAATCATTACGTCACTGTGGGTGGATGATTCGATCTCATCTTGTCGCTTTGGCCTTGGTGCTGGATCAAACACTTTGAACCTTGATTGACGGGGGGGTACTGGTGATACACCATGTTTCTTGTGCTCTCTTCAGGGGGGAGTACTGGTGAGACATGCATGATTACACCAGTCACTACCCATCAACGCCTCTCAACAAGGACTAGGGCTCCGTCGCTATGGCAGGACCTCCGGAGAACTCCCAAGGTGCGGAACACGTTCATCGTCCAGATCGCCGAGTTAGCCCGCGCGATTGGACTACCAAGTCGCCGACACACAGGATAACTCGCCGAGTTAAGGCAAGATCGGCAGTATGGTAGACTGTACATCTTGGCCCTAGAAACTCGCCGAGTTAGCCCTTAACTAGGCGACTTCCATACCAGAATCGGCGACTTACGACCGTTACTCGGCGGCAGCCAACGTCATAAATGTTACCATATATGACCATAGACGCGATCTCCGCCGATGAGTGCGCCCTCCGAGACCCTATAAAAGGGGTCCCAAGGGGACACTCAAAGGCACGATTCAAGTTCCACTCTCACACCAGAGCACTACACTACGATACTCGGCGAGTCTCATTAGAATCGCCTAGTTTCCACTTGCAGGTATTTGACGTAGAGCGTGCGTCGTGGACTCCAAAGCCTCCGGCATCAACCTCGCACCACCGCGAACCCTGGTAGCAGATTCAGTGCTTCATCAGCTGGCGCCGTCTGTGGGAATTTCAAGGCTATACTCGCATGTCTCACCAGAATCGTCCAAGGCTAGGGCAGGAATTTCAATGACAGGTACATCCTCCGGAACAGGAGTTAAAATAAGGCAGTACAGAGAGGAGTCGTAACATGAAAAGGAGGAATCCCTCCGATCTCTACATCCCGTTAGGGAGAAGATGACTAGGAACAGACTTTCGCTTACGGCGAGCATTAGGAACTTTTCGCTTACTTTCAACTGGCGGTGGAGAATGTCGCTCAGCCTCAGGCTCAACCTCAGCCTCAGTTTCAGTTCTAGGAACAAGAGCTTATTCCTCGTCACGGGAAATATCCTCTTCACGAGGAATATCTTGCTGAATATCCTTGTCGGAAGACATGATCACAACCTACACAAAACACAGAACAATTCAATTAATTTAGTTGTTTTTGTAAGAAGGTTGCAAAAGTCGATTCCAAGAGGAAGTCGATCCAGACTTCAGGAAGTCGCACTATAATTCAGAGAGAAACAACTTCAAAAAAGTTAGAGTATCAGGAAGTCGATCCCCACAGCCATACAACTTTAAGAAGTCGACCAGAAAAAGTCGGATTTCAGAAAGTCGAATCACAGGGAAGACAACTTCAGGAGACACAACGTACGTTAGAGTCCCAGGAAGTCGATCTCAACAGATCCGATCCAGGGAAGTCGATGACAGAAGTCGGACTAAATGGGTCACTTCGGAAAAGCAAAAGCTAAGTCCCAAGAAGTCGAACCCAGTAAAATTGGATCCAACTCTGAAAAGTCGATGACAAAAAGTCAGACTTCACAAAGTCGGACCACAGTCCAAAGGGGAACAACTTCGGAGAGGATCGGCTTTAAGAAAAGTTGGACCCCAAGGAAGTCGAACCCAGTGCAACCTCAAAAGAGTCCGACAAATCGAAGTCGGACCCCAGAAAGCTGCACCTCCAAGGCTGAAATCGAAGCCTTACACACGCTGGAAGTCGAAGCGGAGAAACTGGAAAGTCGAAGCAAGAAAGTCGATGCCTCACAGTTAAGGAATTAGTTGAGAAGCGAATGACCCCCCTCTGTTATTTATAGGGGAAAATCGAAGACGAACCGTCGCGAGCACTGTTCACCCTTTGGGCCGAAAAGCCCACGGGCCCGGTAGGCCCAAGACGCCCGAGTCCGCGAAAAACCTAAAATCCGACCAAATGGCATCGACATTTCAGAACAAGAGCATCGACATTTACCTTGGAATTTGAACCCTTCAGAAGAGAAGGACAGGATCGACATTCCACAAACATTCAGATCGACATCCTCAGAGGGGGATAAACGTCGACATTTACCTTGGAATTCGAACCCTTCAAAAGAGAAGGACAGGATCGACATTCCACAAATATTCAGATCGACATCCTCAGAGGGGGATAGACGTCGACATTTATTCAGAATTACAAGTAAAAAGAATGAAAATATTACAAATCCCTAGTTAAACTTGATACGGCGACGCAAGTGGCGAGGAACCTGACCCAGCGTGGAAGCACCGCGGCATCGACCAC
Organism: Zostera marina; assembly: GCA_001185155.1. NCBI lineage: Eukaryota > Viridiplantae > Streptophyta > Magnoliopsida > Alismatales > Zosteraceae > Zostera > Zostera marina. Next base: position 29,469 of record LFYR01000670.1, on the reverse strand, counting down.
GAGGAGGGACAGCAGGGGAAACAGCAGGCGGAAGATCGTCGACGGATCATTCCTCAAATATTGATTCTCTGGCCGCAACGGCAATACTCTGCCGCTCAACAATAATTTGGCGCAGAGCAGGAAGATCCAAGGCCGAACACCGAGGATCCAAAATGTTTAAAATTCGATCCAGCTCCTCGATCTCTCCCTAAATAAAATCAGCAAAGAGACTCACAAGAAGATCCATGGATGAAGGAAAGGGAGGACCTAAAGGCCTTATTTATAGACCCCAGGTCCGCACAAAAGAATAAAAAAGAGTAAGACTGATCAAAAGAACAACCCTTCCAAGATCAGCACAACAACTCGACTTTTTGGCCAAAACACCAGGAATTGACTTTTAGCAAAAGAGTCAACACAAGGACCCAAGTAATCGACTTTTCTACAAAGTCGATGGGCAACACTCTGATCGACATTGGTACAAAAGTCGATCAACACTACGGGGGATCGACTTTTTTTTCTCACACAGGGGGGGTGTTGAAAAAAGAACCCTAACAAGTTGGAATTACGGAAGTTCGCCAATGCAGGAGGGGTGTAGGAAAAACATTCCCGAGACCTTAAAAAGTCACCGAGGAAGGGGGGTGTAAGCAAAATTATCCTAAAAAATGGTGGAAGTCCACCCAGAAAAACAACATATAGATGGAGGTATGGCAGTAGAATGAACTGAGCCACTCTAAGATATTTGAACTCCTATAATTACTGGACGCAGTAACAAAGTAAGACGCCAAATTAATTCTACCTACGGAAGAACGTGGGCGGAGAAAGTCTTGGTGGTACTAGGGTCAGGACATGTACCCCATCTGAAAAGCACTCACCACATCTACAAAAAAAAAACGTAGACAAAAAGGGGAGCAAGAACAAGCCCTACCTACGGAAGAACGTAGGTAGACGGGGAACACAAAGCATGCCCACCTGCAAAGAACGTAGGCCAAAAGGGAAGCGTCCAAGAGTAAACCTCACCTACGGAAGAACGTAGGTAGATGAGGGAAGTACTCAAGAGCAAGGTTTAAAAACCGGTTAACCGGTAACCAGTTCTGGCTTACCGGTTTTCCGGTTAATTAGACCGGTTAACCACCAGTTCTGGCTTACAAGGTTTAAAAACGTAGGCGTATTTTCGTAATTTTTTTTTAAAACAAAATTATGTTATATACTTATATATCTATTCCATGTTTATATCCCTGTTATATCAAATGTGGAGGAAAAGAAGAAGAAAAAATTCAGATGGTGGAGAATCAAAGAAATATGAAGGAGAAGAAGAAGGAAAAAAATTCTAATTGTGGAGAGTCAAAGAAATATGGAGGAAATGTGGAGGAGAAGAACTGAAAAAGAAAAGAAAGTGGAGAGGACTTATAAAACGGCTTGGGTTTCAAAGACTTATAAGGAGAGGCTTATAAGATTTAAACTTATTACAATAAAGTCTTCAAATGAGGCTTTATTAAATGAAACGTAATGGGCTTTATTAAATAAAGCCTTTAAAATAAATATTTAATCAATGGCCTTTATTAAAAACGGGACGGGTAACCGGGTCGGGTACGGGTTAGACCCGACCCATCGACCCATTTACCCGTCCCAACTAACCGGTCACCGGTTAGTAGTATTTTACCGGTCAGCCGGTTAACTGTCGGTTTTTAAACCTTGCTCAAGAGTAAACCTCACCTACGGAGGAACGTAGGTACATGAGGGACGTATTCAAAAGTGAACCACACCTACGGAAGAACGTAGGTAGACGGGGAACACATCGGCAAAAGTCGCGCCCCTTCTACAAAAGAACGTAGACAGAGGGGTAAGCGTTCAAGAGTAAACCTCACCTACGGAAGAACGTAGGTAGACGAGGAACATACTCAAGAGTAAACCTCACCTAAGGAAGAACGTAGGTAGATGAGGGACATACTCAAAAATGGACCTCACCTTTAGAAGAACATAGGTAGACGAGGGGCCACACTCAATCTCAGCCGCAGAAGCAGCGAGCAAAAGGAGGGAGCAAGTGTTCAAAAATGGACCTCACTTATTGAAGAAAAATAAGTAGAGGAGGGACCACACTCAACCTCCGCCGCAGAAGCAGCGAGCAAAAGGAGGGGGCAAGTGTTCAAAAAATGGACCTCACCTATGGAAGAACATAGGTAGACGAGGGGCCACACTCAACCTCAATCGCAGAAGTAGCGAACAAAAGGAGGGGGCAAGTGTTCAAAAAATGGACCTCACCTATGGAAGAACATAGGTAGGCGAGGGGCACACTCAACCTCAGCCGCGGAAGCAACGAGCAAAAAGAGGGGGCAAGTGTTCAAAAAATAAACCACACCTATGGAAGAACATAGGTAGACGAGGGGCCACACTCAACCTCAGCCGCGGAAGCAACGAGCAAAAGGTGGGGGCATGTGTTCAAAAAATAAAATTCACCTATGGAAGAACATAGGTAGACAAGGGGTCATACTCAACCTCAGCTGCGGAAGCAGCGAGCAAAAGGAGGAGGCAAGTGTTAAAAAAAACCTCACCTATGGAAGTACATAGGTAGACGAGGGGCCACACTCAACCTCAGCCACGGAAGCAGCGAGCAAAAGGTGGGGGCAAGTGTTCAAAAAATAAACCTCACCTATGCAAGAACATAGGTAGACAAGGGGTCACACTCAACCTCAGCCGCGGAAGCAGCGAGCAAAAGGAGGAGGCAAGTGTTAAAAAAAAACCTCACCTATGGAAGTACATAGGTAGACGAGGAAGTACGCTCAACCTCAACCGCAGAAACAGCGGGCAGAAGGAGGGGCAAGAGCTAGAAAGAGAACTTCACCTATTAAAAAAAATAGGTAGAAGGGACAAGTCTCAACCCCAGCCACAGGGAAGGGGAGATGTACTCGAACATTGCTCAGAGACCGCTCAGCAAGGCGTCAAGGTGGGCAAGTAGTGCTCCGCTCGGAAATCGGGCTAGGCAAGCTGCGTAAGGAGTATGCTTCGGCTAGGACAAACCGGACAATAGTTAGCAAGAGCATGTGACAACCTCCGTGGAAGCATAGGTATAACCTCGCAGGCGTAGTAAGGGGGGAGAACTAGTGAGAGAGGATCTCGCATCCCGGGATATCACCAATAGCCCACACCCCAGCACGCAAAGAGGGGGGAATACTGATAGTACAGGGTCCAACACATAGACCATAGTACTAAAAGACGTATCCCAAGATATCTAATACGCAGAGGATACGTATTGGTGATACAGTATCCCGAACCCGGTCACAACTTACCAACAACTAGAAGTCCGGATAGCCTAAGATGAGTTGAGGTACCTATTCTAGGGTTGGGGAGCTCCTAAGTCGAATCCTAGGAAGATCGACTTTCCCAAGGATCGACTTCCCTGGGATCGACTTCTGAACAAAGTCGATCCCAGGAAAGTCAGATCCCAAGAAAGTAGATCTCTGGAAAGTCGACCTTGGACCCCGATCTGATCAGTTAGGCAGTTACTTCCCAAATGACCAGATTACCTCCATAAGAATCCGTATAAATAGGAGGCACCCCCCACTCATTAAAGGCAGGTCATTTGGAGTGGAAGAAGTCCTAGCGAAGCAGAGCTCTGCGCACTTGAGTTCCTGTCCGATTTCCAGCGGAATTCCCCACTTGGCGCTTGCTAGCGCGTCTTGGAGTACTGGTCGGGTTTCACCCCCATCACGATATATATATTTGAAACTAATTAAATTACCAATTTTCTCTATGATGTAATATTTGTATTTTCTTTATTCCATCGTCTGTTATTTGAGATCATATTTTTCAAAAAATGATGGTGAAATGAAAGAGAAATATTAAAAACAACGTGTTAATATTCCGGCCATGCTACTATAGACAGAGAAGTGTGAGATCTAGATCAGCGGTAACGGCCACCATTCCAGCCGTGTATCATCAATGGTGAAACTGACTCGAATAGACGTTCGATTTTTTCTGATGACGAGTAGGAGAAAAACAGTCCAGAATCCCATAGATCAGTGGGAAATGGGATCGCAAAGAAGTTCGGAAGAGTGAAGAATACTCACTCCCACAGCAGGAGAGTAGGAAGTGGAACACTCCAGATCAGTATCGTCGTAAAAGGGGAGGCATCGGAGGCACTACCCTGCTGCCTGAGATCACTTCTGCGAAGGATATCGATCCCCTATTATCATAAAAGATCGAACAAGGACCCATAGGGGAAGGTCCTCGGTCGAGGATTATTCATGGAACAAGGGAGCATGGGCCCACCAGCCTGGGGGGACACGGTAAAATATCCTGGGCTGATTAATCATCGAAAGAGGACCAGGATCAGACCTCTTGCTACGAACGACCGGACCAGACCCCGGCGAGCGAAGTCACGTGGCAGCTGGTCCTGACAATTTATGGGCTGCAAGAAAACCAAAAGTGGCAGGAAGAGCAAATATCTCGAATGGTTGGGAATCCCGGGGAAAACTCCCACGATCCGTCGAGGAGGCTTTGGCGCACATCTCATAGAGGAGACCTACCCTACCGGATGGAAGGCGCCCCGAAAGACAATGTTCAATGGGACCACAGACCCAGTGGATCACCTCCACTCGTTCCGCACAGGACTGGAGGACATGACCACCCGAAGGGACATATGGTGTCGCATGTTCAGAAGAACGTTGCTTGGTGACGTGATCGGATGGTATCGAATCCTCCCCCCGCACAACATACATACGTTCGAGGACCTCGAAAGGTGGTTTCGTGTGGCCTTTGCTTCCACACTCCTCGAAAAAAAGCGATGATAACCCTACTGGCAATGTTGCAAAGAGGATGGGAGACCTTTACGGATTACATGAACTAGTTCGCCACGGCGGTCCAGGACCTAGAAGAGTAGAGGAATCAACCATAATGATGGCTCTATTGAATGGTCTCAGAGGAACAACGCACATCGTGTTCGAACTCATCGATGACAAGGTCAAGACTTTCTCCGTGGCTATATACCGAGCCCAGGGAGCCATGAATGTAGAGGAATTTTTGGCCCCAAAGTTTAAACAGGTACTGAAAAAACAGAAGAGAAGGGTCGGCAAACAAGGCTCTGGACAGGGTAGGGCAGTAGGGGCAACCTCCTACGAGGCAACCCCCAACCTAAGTCACAAAACAAGGGGAGAGCCCCGTACGAAGGAGCCAAGAAGCCAACAGAATACGTTCAAAACCGAAGAGAAGTCTTCCTAGCACTAAAAGGAGCAGGCACCCTCCTGGTAGTACGACTGATGAGAGTCGAATCGTCCGCATACCACGAAAATGAAAAATACTGTGAGTACCACCAGTAATCGGGTCACAAAACAGTGAAATGCAGGAACCTAGCCATCGGCCAAATAAACACTTCGGCAAAAGGTCCCTGCTCAGCATCGGCCCCAAGACTGGCAGTCATACCTACCGTCCATAAGACCCCTACGATGGAGCCGAGCTAACCTGAGGTGGGGAATATATTTTCCATATATGGGGGGGAGATCTCGTGGGTCCAGAACTTTACGGAGGCCCGTCGTTACACCACTGTCACAACAAGAGCGACCCCACGGAAAAAGAGGAAGCCCACGGAGGAGATATCATTCACGGATGCGGACCTCTTGGGCATAGCAACACCGCACCATGATCTGCTGGTCATCACGCCGACTCTCAGAAGAAAGAACGGTGGTCATACTAGGCTGCACGGAGTACTAGTTGACATTGGCGCCTCAGTGGACAAATTATACTGGAATGCTTTCGTACAACTCAGGCTAGGCAATCAAGACCTAAGTCCTCGTGTGGGTATTCAAGCAGATAGGGGTCCCGGTGGTATGTACAGTCATGATCCCCGTAACATTGGGAAAGAGGACCGGGCAACGATAGTGTAATTAAAGTTCACCGTTGTACAAATGAAATCTGGATACAACGCCATACTAGGAAGAGTTACCTAGATAGCATGCTTTTCGAGCAATTATGTCATCCTGGCACTAATGCCTGAAGTTCCCTACGACGGCGGTGGTTTGTACAAAGGGTCACAAAGAACAGGTTGGGAATGCTACTTGAACTCAACTGCAGAGGTCTTGGCGGCCTCTAGAGAAAGAGATGATAGGTTCCCCCACACCTCAAAGAAGAAGGTACGCAAGGCCAAACCAGCGTCCCCTACGGTGGAAATCAGCTTGGGCAATATAGCCATAAGGATAGGGACCTAGCTTTATCCAGAACTACGGGAAGGTCTGATAGAATTGTTCAGGAAAAACAAGGACATATTTGAAGGGCAAGTTAAAATACATCAAAGGGATAGCCCACACTTCAGTGGAACACAAGCTCGAAGTAGCCCAGGGAGGGCACCCGGTAAGACAGAAAATGCGCCTGCCGAATGGAAGGAGGCAGCTTACGCGAATGACGAAAAATTACTCAGGGATCAGTTTGTACGTCTAGTACGATACCCGGCATAGCTCTCTAATGTAGTCATGGTCAAAAAGGCTAACTCAATGTGGAAAATGTGCGTTGATTTCATAAATTTTCATAAGGCGTCCCCGAAGGACAGCTACCCCGTCCTATCGGTAGACCACCTAGTAGATAAGAGTTTGGGGTCAGTGCTACTAAACCTCATGGATGCACACTCCGGATACAACCAGATACCAATGGCCAGGGAGGATGAGGAAAAGACATCATTCATAACGGAACGGGGACCGTTCTGCTTTTGTGTAATGCCCTTCGGACTCCGGAACGTGGGAGAAACGTTTCAAAGATTCATGATCCAGACATTCGCGAACCAGATAGGAAGAAACCTGGAGGTGCGTAGACGATATTCTGGTCCGGTCTACGAAAGAGCAAAACCACGTATCCGACCTCGAAGAAACCTTCACAAACGTCTGGAGGGTGGGCTTACGATTGAAGGCCAAGAAGTACTCGTTCGGTGTAACCGAAGGCCCCTTCCTTGGCTATAAGATTACGCTCGAGAGAATCAAACCTCAGATCGAAAAGATAGAAGTGGTCCTAGCGATGGTCCCAACAAAGACAATCAAAGAAGTCCAGAGTTGAATGGTCGGGTCACAACACTGAGCCGGTTTTTACTTCGGGGATCGGACCGATGTCGTCTTTCTTTCCAGGTTCTGAAGTCTGCATCACGAAAAGAAGTATGGTCATAAGAATGCGGCTGAGTATTCTAAGAATTGAAGGCACAGCTAGCGAACCTTCCATCCTTACAACCCCCGGTACCGTAGGATCCACTATATTTGTCTGTACGTGGCAAGTTCGGAATACGCCATAAGCACGGTGTTAGCCAGTATACTACTATTCCAGGGCGCTATAAGGGGCAGAAATATAATATTCAACCTTGGAAAAGTTAGCATATGCAGTGTTCCTAGCGTCCGTCCGTATTTCCAAGCACACCCGATCACAGTGCCAATTCAACCATTCACGCAGTCCTACGGATTCTGCACAAACCCGATGTTTCAGGCCGACTGTCCAAGTGGGCCGTGGAGCTAAGGGAATTCACTATTAACATCATACCGGAAAGGGCCATAAAAGGATAAGCGATAGAAGAGTTTATGACCAAACTACAACCAGGCTCGGCGGAGGCAACCCCCAAGGAGCCAATCCCGTTGAAAATTTACATGGACGGATTCTCAACAGAAACCAATTCGGACCTGGTATGGTCTTATTCTCCCCCAACAGGTGAGAGAATAGATTGTGAGTATTGTAAAGAATGAAACAATCGAATCGAATTGAATCTGAGAAATATAAGGTTTATTTATTATAAATGAAGTTTAACTAATTTCAACCACTATCAAGTAATCTAACTACTAACTTCAATCACTCATTAATTAATTATCACTCATACTTCTCCACAAGGTGAAAGAAGTATTTACATACTGAAACCTTAGATACATCAACTCTCTACAAGCTTGACTTCTTCCTGAGTAAATAATTGAGCAAAAGGTAGGGGAGAAAACCTAGCTGAGAACCATAATTTTGCTCCTCTTATTCTATTAACTTTATTAGGAAACACTTCCTTTAGATCACATACTCCTCAATGCTAGAATTATAAACAATCCTTTAATTTTACACCTGTTTCTTGATTCAGCATCATCTCTTCATATTTCTTGATGACATACATTTAACATCACAAAAACATAGTGCATTTTAAGAATTCAGTAGTTAATATGATGCATTTTCAAGGATAGAAACTTAGCTTTATTTGTAAACTGAGTGTAACGAGCAACTATTCCTTATCTGCATTTTTCATTTTAACCTGCAAAAACACACAACTAGTATATACAAACATACAGTACTAAATAATTCCAATGATAATCTTTATTATCCTGTTTCCATAAAACCTTCTCTACTTTTCCCTCTGCCTGACCTATACAGACAGCATGATAAAATAGAGCAGAAACTAACTCAAGAAATAAGATCATCACATATTTTAATTGCTTAAAGCAACAAGAAGAAAGAAAAAAAAAAAAAAACACTATCTATTTTCTTTAAACGAATTATCTAATTTTCTTCACACTCCTATTTTAATTTTCCTACATAGCTCTATGAACCTATTAGTTCCTAATGCTTTTGTGAAAAGATCTGCTAATTGATTGCTAGTAGGAATATACTTAAGTATTAATGCTATCCTACAGATGATTTCTCTCACAAAATGAAAATCTATATCCTAATGAACACTAAGATCTACAGTTGTATATCCTAATATAATGATCTATATTATGCTTCAGCACTAGATCTAGATACTGTAGTCTACTTTTTGGAAGACCACATTATTAAATTTCCTCCCAGGAATATAGAAATTCCTGTTACTGATCTCCTGTCATTAGGTTCTCCTGCAAAATCTGAATCACAGAAACCCACTAGATTAAAAGACCTTGTCTTAGTAAATTTAATTCCATTCATAATTGATCCTTTTACAAGTATTCTCTTTGTAGCTACCATTTGGGAAGTTCTAGGTGTTTGTAAAAACTGAGAAACTTGATTTAAATAATATGACATTTCTGGTCTAGTAATTGCAAGTTATTGTAGTGACCCTACTAATGCCCTGAAAGAAGTTGGATTCTCAAAAATCTCTTCTTCATTACGAAGCAATTTAGAACCAATGGATGCTGGAGACCTGCAAGGTTTACATAAACTCATATTAAATTTTAGTAACAGATTAGTTGCATATCTAGTCTGATTTAGCATTAATTATCCATCATCTTCACTAACCAGTTCTATCCCTAGAAATGATTTCACAACTCCCAAATCTCTGCATATAAATTCATTACACATCATTTTGATCACATTCTCTACTACCTTAGTATTACTACCAGTTACAATTAAATCATCTACATATACTAATATCCAGATATAATACAAAATTTGTTATATACAAATAAGGATGTATCAGCCAGACTATTTTTAAAAACAATATGTATACCAACCTCTAGGTGCTTGTTTTAGACCATAGATTGCCTTATTTAGCTTACATACATGACTAGGATATTTCTCATTTTCATATCTTGGAGGTTGTTTCATGAATACTAGTTCAGATAATTTTCCTTGTAAGAAGGCTTTTTTAACATCTAATTGCCTCAAAATGAGACCTTTAGATACAGTTATAGACATAACTATACGAATAGTTGGTGATTTTATTACTGGACAATATAGAAAATTGAAGTTTACCCCTTCTGTCTGTTTATATCCTTGTGCCACTAATCTGGCCTTATGTCTTTCAATAAATCCATCATTTTTCCTATTTATTTTATACACCCATCTACAACCAACCAGATTCATTGATTTATCAAATGGTACTAAATCCCAAGTTTCATTTATCTGTAAGGCTACAAAATCTACTTGCATAGCTTTATTACATATTTTTGACTTTATAGCCTCCTTAAAGTTCTTTGGCTCTTTTAAACTTGGATCAGTTACATCAGCTATTAAAGCTCTTGATAGAAGATATTCTGATCTATAGTTTTTGGCTAAATTCATTGGGGCAGATCTTAACCTTTTTCCCCTTCTTAATTGATCAGTTGGGATAGGATTCGTTCTCTTATTAATACATCTATTGTTTTCATTATTACCAAGGTTAGTTTCAATATTAGGTATATGTTGGCTAGATCCTACTTCGAAGATTGTATTAATAATGAGATTATCCTCATTTATATTCTCAGAGTTAGACCCAATAATAGGATTATGGTTTAATTCATGATCAGAATTTGTAGAGTTCATCCCAATGATAGGATCATTTGAAGAACTTGTAGAATTTGGTTCAATAGTAGGACTGATTGTAAACTTAATTTGATCACCTCTTTGATCAGAATTATCTTGCCTTCTCTGAACATTGTTTATACTCTTGTTTGTAAAATTGGGAAGTGTATGTTCCACCTTAAAAAATATTTCCTCACTTTTCAACTTATCATTTTGTTTAGTTAATGTCTTATTGATTTCATGAAAGGCATAAACATTTTCATGAAATTTAACGTCTAGAAATAATCACTTGATTATTTTCTAGATCCAAAGATCTATATCCTCAATGACTCGGAGAATAACCTAGAAAACAACACCTAGCAGCTTTGGGAGACAACTTGACTCTTTTAGTTTTGGGTAGTAAGGGGAAGCAAAAAGTACCAAAAATTCTCAAATAGTTATAATCAGGACTTCTATTAAATAACTTTTCATAGGGTGATATTTTCTATATGCTTGCAGAAATCCTATTTATAGTGTAAATAGCCATTAATGTGACTTCTACCCAATAAATTTTAGGAACCTTTGATTTGAAAAACAGACATCTAACTATCTCAATGAGATATCTATGCTTTCTCTCGGCAATCCCCATTTGTTCAGGAGTATATGGAGAAGAAAATCTCTGAACAATACCACACTCTTGTGTGTATTGTTGAAACATATAATTCAGAAATTCTCCTCCTGAATCAGATTGTACATATTTAATTTTACAATTTAACATATTTTCAGCCATTTTATTAATTTTTTTGAATTGATTTAACACATCACTTTTTTTTAAGTGGATATATAGAAGTATAATGAATATATTCATCAACTAGAATTAGATAACATCTAAAACCAGTAATAGAATTTACAGGAGCAGGACCCCATACATTAGTATGAACAATCCCAAGTCGTTCTTTGGAATAAACTTCTCTTCTTAGAAATGGTATTTGGTGATACAGTATCCCGAACACGGTCACAACCTACCAGCAACTAGAAGTCCGGATGGCCTAAGATGAGTTAAGGTATCTATTCTAGGGTTGGGGAGGTCCCGAGTCGAATCCTAGGAAGATCGACTTTCCTGAGGATCGACTTCCCTGGGATCGACTTCTGAGTAAAGTCGATCACCAGGAAAGTCGACCCCCAGAAAGTCGATCTCTGGAAAGTCGATCCCGGGACCCAATCTGATCAGTTTGGCAGTTAGGCGGTTACTGCCCAAATGACCATATTGCCCCCATAAGAACCCCTATAAATAGAGGGCACCCCCCACTCATTAAAGGCAAGTCATTTGGAGTAGAAGAATTCCTAGCGAAGCAGAGCTCTACGCACTTGAGTTCCGGTCCGATTTCCCGCGGAGTTCCCCGCTTGGCGCTTGCTTGCGCGTCTTGGAGTACTGGTCGGGTTTCACCCTCATCAGTCTGCGCCGTCTGTGATTCAAAGATACTCACGACAAAAGCTCCTCGACTTTTTCGAAAAAAGTGATCGACTTTTTTCCAAGTCGCCAGCTAGGGAGTCTTGCGAGGAAATCAGCCAGCAAGGGATCAACTTTTCAGAAGATCGACTTTTTCTTCCAAGGAAAAAAAGTCGATCCCTTAAGGAGCTAGGCTTTCAGGCATCGACTTCCAAGGAATCCTCCAAGTGCACTAGGGATCGACTTTTTGAAGATCGACTTTTCTCCAGGCAAAAGTCGAACACTCTTTCCAAGAAAAGTCGAACACTCCATAATGGTGGTAACTCGAAGCACTTCCCAAGGAGGAGGAGCAAATTCTTAGGAGGCGCCAGAGCAACAGCCTGGCAACTCAAAAACTAAAAGGCCAGTGGGTCGACCACCCAAGGCCAATAAGAACAAAAGGACTCCCACAGGACCTGAGGCTGAACCCGAAGGTGAACACAAGCAAACTCCCTAAGCTTCAGCAGGAGGGGAGAATCTGAACATCACGGTTCAGGCAATAGCTGAGGCCATCCGACTCCTTGCTGAGAAGGAGAAACCTTCGGAAGAACAACCTCAAAAGGGGAGACCCACAAGCAGCAAGGAACCAAGGACTGCAGCATCAGAAACCACTCACGGGTTTATAAAGATGCCTATAGAGGAGCTGAAAAAGATGAAAGAAACCATAGCAAAAATGAGCGAGAAAATAAAGGATATTGAAAAATCCAAAGCATCAATATACCATTCAAAAGCTCAGACCTCAAAGCAATCCAAGGTGCAACAGGAAGTGTCAAGTCATAGAGAAGCACACTCCAGCGCACCACTACCTCGCAAACCAGAGGAGCAACCTAAACCTCTTCCTACAGATCTACGATGGGAAGATGGACCCAGTAGACCACATAAATATGTTTGTGGGGGCAATGCAATGGGCCACATCAAGGGATGACATCCTATGTAGATCATTCCCAGGAACATTGAAAGGACCTACATACAGATGGTTCGTTGAACTGCAGCCAGGGAGCATAACAAGTTTCGAGGACTTGAAAAAGAAATTCGTCGCCCAACATTGTGGAAACACAAGGGTCAGAAAGGGCACGGAATCACTGTTTGCAATCAAGCAGAATGGAGACACGCTTCGGAATTATACAACTAAATTCACGGAAGCCATGCAAAAAATCTCCGATCTGAATACAACAATCGCAATATGCGCATACTCAAAAGGGCTAGACATGAACACACCATTAGCAATAAAGCTAAACGTTAGTAATGTAAAATGCATGGAAGACCTGCTAACAAAGGCCCAGAAGTATATAAATTCTGAAGAGTATGAGAAAGAAAAAGAAAAAGAAAGAGGTGCCATAAGCAATAAAAAATCATATGAAGCACCAAAAAAGAAGTTTCAGAAATTTGAAAAAGGAGAATCATCCTGGAGACCAAAACACGATGGAAAGGTCTACCAGACATCTGAGGAGTTTGGAAAATCAAGGTATCCAAAGTACAAAGACTTAGGATTCATGGTTTTCACTACTCCAAAAGAGGAAATCTACAATAAAGAAAAAGGAAGAATAAGGTTTCCTCAACCAGAAGAGTTGAACCCTGCAACGAAAGAGGCTCGAATAAGGAGAAACAGATATTGCAAGTTCCACAAGGATTACGGGCACAACACAGAAAACTGCAGGGAACTAAGTTCCTTCCTAGACACACAAGTAAAGGAAGGAAAGCTGAAACAATACATAAATAAAATAGAAAGGGGGCGACAAGGTTGCTAGGACCCAAAAAATAAGGGTAAGCGCCAACGCTCAAGGAGTCCCGATTCAGACACTGACCACAAAAGAAGAGTGATAAATTTAATCTTCGGTGGAGGATCAGTAGGAGAAAGCAGAAGTTACTCACGCAAGGTAATGCAGACTACCACGGTACCAAAATCTAAAAAAAGATCGTACCCAAGCGAGGAGATAAGCTTCTCTGAGGAAGATCTAGACAACGTGGTCAGCCCACATGAGGATCCGCTAGTAATACAAGTGGATATCGGGGATGATTTAAGTATGAACAAAGTAATGGTGAACAATGGCAGCTCAGTAGATATACTATATCTAGCTGCGTTCGAAAAAATGGGCTACAAAGTGGATCAGCTGACCCCGGCCAAGGAAGCCATTTATGGGTTCACAAACACAAAGGCCCCAGTAGTAGGAGCCATCGATCTACGGATATCCCTGGGAAAAAAAAACGGGAGAGTATCACGCACAGCACACTTCATCGTGGTCAATATAGACTCTCCGTTCAATGGGATCTTGGGAAGACCAAGCATTCACGGTTTCAAGGCAATACCGTCATCTTACCACCAATGCTTCAGGTACCCAGGAAAAGATGGCAAAATGGCAACAGTTTTTGGAGCACAAAAAGACTCCAGAAATTCGTACAGGAAGGCAACTAAAATAGCCAAACGTATAACCCTATACATCCAAGAAAGAGAGGAGGAAGAAGACACAACCTCATCTAATCAAGTTGAGGAGGTCAAACTCTCAAAAGGAGGAGTCCTGATAGGGACATCTTTATCCTCCGAGCTGAAAAAATCGCTACTGCAACTGTTAGAAACCCATGTGCACACATTTGTATGGGAAGGGGAAGCACCCTCACAGGTACAGTGTACTATAACGTGCCATGAACTCAACATAGACAGTAGCTTTACTCTTGTACGGCAGAAGCGAAGAATACTCGCAGCCGAAAGGAAGGAGGCAGCACAGGCTGAAATTGGAAAATTAATCAAAGTTGGGCACATCCGGGAAGTTAAATATCCAAAGTGGTTAGCAAACCCAGTCATGGTTAAAAAATCTAATGGGAAGTGGAGGATGTGTGTAGACTTCACAGATCTCAACAAAGCATGTCCAAAAGACAGCTACCCACTCCCATCCATCGACAAATTAGTAGATGCAGCATCAGGAAATGAGTTGCTGTCTATGATGGATGCACATTCAGGGTACAACCAGATCCT
>LFYR01000667.1:320748-341931 GCA_001185155.1 Zostera marina | reverse complement strand
TAAATTCAGAAACATTTAAAAAAATATATACATCAATTTTAAAACCTGAAATTACTAATACAAAGTAATAGACTATTAATCTAAAATTTAAAATGTAAATACATAGATTATAAGACTTCTATGAATTTAGGGTTAGAAAGGTGCAAGAAACAAGAAAGAAAAGAGGTTAGGGTTTTTTAAAACCCTCAACCTCTTATTTAAATGACTTATATTTAAATGGGCCTTAAATGGGTGGTTGGGCCTTATATTTAAATTTTAAAAAAAAAGTTAAAAATAAAACAGACCTATTGGGTTAGGCAGATCTGGGCGGACCCGACCCGGATCCGCCAACCCGCTCCAGCACATGAAGGCAAACGCCTACATGTGCTGGAGTGCATGGTCGCCTATGCGACGCCTTCGCATGAAAAAGTTTGGTATTTCTACTGCTTTGCTCTCCCTTTTTGTAGATCTCTCGCTTGAAGGACAAGCTCGAATCCTTAATATTTTAAAATTTTAAAACACCTATATTTCTTTCAATTTTACACTTACATTTTTTTTGTAAACAATAAATTTTTTTCATTAATAATGAAGGGTGAAATAAAATAAAGTGAGAGGGAGGGATAGAGTGGTTTCCCACCTCATCGATCTTCTCCTATAAAAATTAGTTATATTAAATTTAAAGAAACATTCCCAGAATAGTTATATTAAAATAGTTATATTAAATAGTTATAAAAAAGTATATTAAATTCAATACTTAAAATACATTATTACTGTTAATTAAGCCTAAAGAAAATTTAAAAAAAACCTAGAATCCCCAGAAATTGGCTGGAATCCAGCGGACTTCTAGTAGAGAGAGGTGCGTCAGTGGTCACCGGAAGAAGAGTGAAAAAAAGAAAACAAAGGAAAAAGGTATTTTCCCCTGAAATCCAGATGATCTCTACCCAGATCTGGACAAGATTTAGATATCCAAATTTCAAAATACCTAGAAATGGGAGGGCATCTTAAAAATCACAAAACAGACTCAGTTTTCTATAGAAAATTATTAAATACTACCTAGATTCAGCTATGCATGGGAATCCAAATGCCTAACTATTGTTGGGCACCTTAAAAACTATACAACAAAGTTATTTTGGAGATACATGCTAAACAAATGAATTTCCAGGTTTAATGTATAGCAAAGGCTTAAAAGTATAGGCTAAAAGTAAATAACATAAAATCATAAAGTCTAAAAGTAACATCAATCTTCTTAGTAATATTGATGGATAATGGATTTGAATCTAAATAACAGTTAATAAATATGTACAAAAAGCAGTAGTTAAATAAAATTTTCTTTGAAATTCTAATATGTGCTTTTATTCATAGATATTAGATAGTTTTCTTTATAAAATAAATTGAGTAAATGATGAGTTACAAAGATCACCGAGATAAGCGAACTTATTATCCTCTTCCTTATATGGCTGGGACTATGGCATTAAATAGTCATAGTATGAGTCTATGAGAGTCTTTTGCTTCATGGAATTACATTCCCAAGAATTAAAACCATAAAGCTCAATCGATTAGGCTTTTTGTGGGAATTTCCATCCAAGAAAGTAAAAAACACCTCATATCTGTATACTCCAAGAACTTATAGTTCAAGAACAAATCTAATACTAAAGATAGCATATTTTTATTTTTTTTGAGAAATTAATTTTCATTACTGAAAAGTGGTTGGGCATAGCCCAAGATTACAGAATATAGGGAAATGCAAGTACAGTAAATGTAAAAACATTGTCTATCTCTTATACAGCTATGACCCTGACTAACTGGCCAAGGACTAAAGCCTCAAGAGGTTGGACTCCCATGAGCGTATAGCTTGTTTTTCAATCTGTGAAAGATTGTGTTTCTTATAGGATGTAGAATCATATGCAATGCTCACGTCCTTTATAATTTCTCTGCTGACAATTTATGGGGGCCTTAGGGTATGTTGTTTTAATCTCCTATTCCTTTCACACCATATGTGCCAGGAAAGGAATGCTAGCATAGTCCAGTGTACCCCCCAGCAACTGGACTTGTGAGTGAATTTTTGTATTGTTTCCATAATATCCCCTATCCTGATGTCTATTGTGGGAGATGGGGGATTTTGCCCACTAAGTGTCCAAACAACATTGTTAAGGCAGCTAGTGGATTCTAACAATAGGGATCTAGTGTAATGGCAGTTAAAGTATAGGTGTTGTAATGTTTCTTCCTCATTTCCACATAGTGGGCAGGACGTATTTATGTTGAGTCCCCAGCTTTGAAGTCTAGTTAAAGTGTTCAGACTCTTGACTTTAATTCTCCACAACAACATGGAGAATTTAGGAGGCTTTTTGGCCCAGATCCCTAGATTTATCTCTTGTAAGATGCCTCTAGGACTTAATGTTTCTGAGTGCTTGGAGGGGGCAATTTGTGTGACCCTATAGTTACTCAAGCAGTTTATATATTTCCCTATTATTATATTAATAGTATTAGATAGTAGCTAAAAATACAGTACATTAAGTATTTTTAAAGATGACAAATAGTTATTTATTGATACTAAGGGTCTGATTGTGTTGTGAGATTATCCAAACAAACAGGAAAGAAAGGTATAGAAAATTATTTATAGTTGTAATTTGAGTTTCCTAAAAATTCCATCTTTAATAAATTTTTGACATCATCTTGAAAAGTAAAAAACATAATTAAGGATATTAGTTTCTCCTTTAGACCAGAATGTCATAAGAAGAGTTGTTCTCATTCTTTAGAGACATTTACTGACTACTATAGAAGTATGGGAACTAACCACCTGAACAGTGTATCTAGTTATATAACTACATTACATGGCTAATTGGAGAGTGCCAATGGGGACCTTTGGCTCATTTCCTAGTTTACATCTTTATCTTTATTTATTTTTTCTGTATTATCCATGTAATCAGGTTATCAGGGTACTTCCCTTCATTATTTGATTTTTTTAAACTAATTTCTCCCAACTTTCCCACATTTTCACTCTGAGAATTTTCTAATTTTTTTTAAACTACCTATATTGCCATACCATATGATGATATGCTATGCGATTAATAAAAAATGCATAACAAGCATTTCATCAAACAAGATTATATGGGGTTTTATTATGGAACATGATTGGAGCCTTGAGTTGCCACATGTGGGTTGCCAAAAAGAAACAGAAGATGGCAACAACATTTACTCAGAGTAGTCTCAGACCACCAGAAACGGTACTCAACGAGGTCATAAATGGCATAAGTCTTTCCTTCAAGCCTGAGTGCTTCAAGAAGAGTTGTTGTCATCCATTGAGGCCTAGTACGATACAAATATGGGAGACAGATAACCTATTACTCAACACTAGACAGTATGATTGTGTGGAAAGTGTCAAATGATTCTTGTACTCTTTACCATATTTTATCTGTTTTTATGCTTATTTCCCACTGTAATCAGGGCAATGTCCTTCATTAATATTAACGAAAATATTTAACTGCTTCAAAAAAAACAAGAGTATAATATTTTCTCAAATTCCTAGAAAACCACTACAATGAAATTTTTCTAGAAATCTTTCTGTTTCAAAATCTCAAACAAACTCAAAATCAATGTGTGGGTTCAAAACCAAACTAAATATCAATCATTTTTTTACTTGATCGTTGTTGTAATTAATTTATGACAAACTTTTATGATTTTAGGTCTATAATGCTGCCATGCTTTTACTCAAAGATCCATTAACCTTACAATGCAAAGTTACAAACTGAAATTATAAATAGTTCTTGAAATTTATAAAACTTAAAAAGAAACTCATACCTGTCTCTATAGGAGTTTCTTCTATCATAGCGAGAAGGAGATCGACTACCTCCACGCACACTTCTGGACAAGTTACCATGCCTATTTAACAATCAATTAAATACCTTAAAAGATCTATTTTCCTAGATTTTTGAAAATTAGAAAAATGTTATCTTACATCTCAGAAGTACCTGTAACTGTCTGATCTACGGACAGGGCTTGGTGACCGCCGCCGTGAATGCTTGGAAAGTCTAGACCGACATTCACGAGCAAAATGACCAATATCACCACATTCGTAGCATTTGCTTTCACTACTACCATATGATGGGCGGCCACGAACACCACCAACTGATTTCCGAGACATTTCCACTCGCCAACCATGTTTGCCTAATATGTTGATAGAAAGACAAAAATACCAAATATGATAAAAAGTATGGGGTTGAATTATGCATCAAAATATATTGGAAAACTAAAAGCTATTAACGAGAATTAAATTTAGATTAATAGTAGCTCATTCTATAATTAGTTTACTACTTTCCTTTTGCTTTATGTGCTTACTTTTGGCACTCTATTTGGTAGTGGATAATAACCAATTCATTTATTGAACCTATATAGAAAGAGAAGTAAAGAATCTATTGGAACAATTGAGAGATCGGATTTTTCTCTTCTCACCTAATACATTACTTTCACTTATATGGTTTGTTGACATTCAACAAATTATGGTTTGTTGACATCCAACAAACACTTTCCAGTCATCATCCTATTCTTTCGCTTCTCTGATCTTATTTGAAGGAAAGCTTGTTACAAAACCTTCAAATCCAGCAACAATCAAACATACGAAGGGTGCAATTCTAGATTGTGGGAATTAGTTCACATAGAGGACTCTATTTGCGGAAATACTCCATACAAATGAACTGATGGACTTCATCAAAGAAAAGGCATCGCACAACGGTGTTCTAGCTACAAGACATGATCAATTTGATCATCGGATGGTTTCTGTCATCAATTTTTTCTTAAATTTTACCTCAAGTAACAAGTTGCGGAATGTCATTTGAAGTATTGAATAGAATTTAATATTCATTTGCCTCTGGATCACACTCGAGAGTTCTGAGTCTCTTACAGAAACTTCTAGAGGTGAAAAAGATCTTGCAAGGTTGATGAATATGTTCCATAGATCGCAGTATTCGACGATTCATTGATTCATTTACAATTGCTGGGAAGAAGGTATCTGACAACTTCAATGTTTTCCTAACACTTGCAGACCTTGGCGATAAGTGTAAATCATTCACTCAGATCAAGGTTTTGAAGGTGATTAGAATGGCCGCCTGGCTTCCTTAAGGAGGGCCGTATTTTTTATTATATTTTTATAAATAACTAGAGTAAGTATAGAAAATCAGTAAGTATTTTTGGTATCACATATATGATATAAGTTCAATTAGTATCTTATTGTTTTCTCAATTATAGTATATAAAATTCCATTAAATCATCCGTATTATTTAATATATATTCATATGCTCATATTAAGATTGATATGTGTATATACTATATAATCATATTATATTTTTTTATATTCAGTGATAATCATTATCCAAACCTAATGGTTGCAAACAAGTGATGATGAGAGTTTGAGTTATAATAATGGCTGTGGACAATGTAAGAGTGGGAGAAGTAGTTATAAAAACTACAGTGTTCATTGCAGCAAAGATTCTGGCAGTACCAGATTGGTAAGCAGCGGCAACAATGGCAGAGGTCAAGGCAATTGCAACAATGATGAAGGTGAAAGTCGTATCAGTGGCTCAGTGTATGGCAATATCGATAGCAACAATGACAGACCCAATAATGAGGTTGATGATGACAAGCATCGAAGCAGTAGCAGAAGAAAGAATCTGTGAATAAGTCTTTTTTTCATTTGTGTTCCAAGAAACATCCAGTACACTTAAAATGAACAAAGATTTATTAAAAAACTAAAAAAGATATAAAGTCTTACATTATCCAACATGTTCATCATTCAAAAATTCAAAATGATAGATAGATAGATAGTTATAATCAATTTCAAATTTTTTTTAAAAGACTTAGGATACTAGATGCTAGGTAAGAATCTCCAAAATCCGAATTCTAAAGAACGGAGAAATTATACATAAGGAGACAACAAATTCATGGATATAGGTACAAATATGCCATACATTTGGAAAATTGTAAGGTTGGAATTGAAACTTAAACAAAAGTGTAGTAAAAACATAAACCTTTAAAGAAAAGCATTCTGAACCCATCTATGCTATTAAATTGAAAAACTAACTCAGTTTGCAAAAGATGGATCAACTAACCATCTAATCGAGAAACAGAATCTTCTGCATCCCGACGGTCGTCAAATTCAACAAATGCATAGCCCGGAGGATTTCTTGCTACCCATACACTGAATAAAAAATGAAAAATATGTAAGCACCAAAAGACTAGCATATCAATCAATGTTGCAGCACAACTATTTATGAATTACTTTTTAGGAAACAGTTTTTTTTGAAACAATTAGAAAACATGTTTTTAAGAAATACTTTTAGATTTTTCTCAATTTTATCCATTCAGGTCACACTTCTACAAGAGACGGTACAATCAATTCTGCTGGTTTAGTTGTTTACACCATAACCATGAAAAGAACTACAAAAAGCAGATAAATGGAAGAAAAAAAATTGCATCTTTCTTCCTTTGAAAATTTCGATTTTAAATTTTCAAAAGTTAAGCAGATTCAAACAACAACAACAAAGAGAGGGAGTGGGAGAACAAGCATCGTTACCTCCTGACGTTTCCATAAACCCTAAACTCATCGGCGATCTCCCTCTCCTTGATTCGAGATTCCAGATTGCCAACATAAACCTTCCACATCTCCACCCTCGGGTAGGAAATCTGAAGAGGAAGAAATTAATATCTCTGCAAGATCGATATTCCAAAACGGAGAACGGAAAGATCTCACCTGAAGATTTGGGGCTTTCGGATCGGGGTCGATGAGGACGATGGTGGGGTGATTGTTGTTTTCGGATACTCGCAGTATCTATATAGTTCATTTTTCAGATATTCCCTGATAAATGATGAAATTAGATTTATATCCCTATTCAAACATGGTAAAATTCTACCTTACTGTTTCTTTTCTTAAGTTTCTATAGGGGTTTCATTATAGTTTCACCAGTACAATCTAGGGGTGACAATAACCAACACGATTCATGTAGTCGTGTCAACTTACGTTTCGTGTAATCTTATTGTGTTTTTAGAAGCAAACATTAAACCGACAATATTATTAATCGTGTTAAAACTTTAGACACTAACCCGACACTATTATGAACATATCGTGTTAAAATCGTGTCGCGTCCTTTTACGAATCGTGTATGTTATTGACACCTCTAGATAAAGATATAGGTTTGTGGCCGGCCAATGGTCATGTGTGGAACAGAATGGATAGAATATCCTATGGATGGTATTATGAGATTTGGGAATGTATGGTGTACGGAAAAATATTTCGTGTGGGTGTTTATTTGTGGTAACAGTGTCAAATTTTTTACTTCGAATTTGAGAAAATGTTTTTTTTTTTATAACGAAGGGTAACTTTTTACAGGTAAAAAGACTTACTTTCAGATGATATACCGAAACCACATAATATATACCACAGTTAAATCGTGGTGAAAATTAAGAACCCAACAAGATTAGAACCTTCAACAATCTTAATAGTTACAGTGATCAGTTAAGTTAATCTCCCTGTGTCAAATTGCATATTACATGTGATGGTACCCCCAATCTATCAGCCCAGACCCACGCAAGAGTCCAGAAACAAGGCTCAGCGAAGTGAACAAAAGAGAAAGATCCAAGCCGTCTCACGGGTATTCGCCCGACCGGGCGGATCCATACCCCTTACCAATAAGAGTGAGAACGGGACGGGTTATGGATGGAATCAGAAAAGCAAAAAGAAGTAATCTGTTACAAATGTAAGAAGACTGGACATACAAGACTAACTGTCCAAAATCTAAGGATACTGTTCATCAAGTAAGCTGGATTGACACTGATGAAGACTCTGAAGCTGATGGATACGTCAGACCAAACCCCTTACCAATAAGGGTGAGAACGGGACGGGTTATGGATGGGACGACCTTACCGAGTTCTTTTACGTCTGTCAATTTGTGTAACGACATGACACGAACCACGATCGACACGATCCGTGTTAAAAAAAAATAACACGAACACGACACTATTATTTTATTGATAATAATTATCTATAGTACATTTTATTATTTTATCCCTATTATATAATTATTATTTTACCAGTAGTTATTATTTTATTTTTATTATTTTATATAAAACCCTAACCCTAAAATTTTAGATAAAAATATTATTTTACTCATATTATATAAACGATAAACATAGTTAACTAATAATATTATGTTATATTTTCATGTTATTATTTCATATATGTCGTGTTGTGTCAATTTACGTTTTGTGTAATCGTGTGTCGTATTTTTTAAAGACAAACATTAAACCGACACTATTATTAATCATATCAAAACTTTCGACACTAACCCGACATTATTATAAACGTGTTGTGCTTTTTTACGAATCGTGTCTGTTATTGTCAACCCGGACCCGGACCCGGACCCGAGTTGAATCCCTACCTAAAATGGATTATTTATGCTAATTTAGCTAAAGGGAGTGAGAATAAAGGAACCACCAAGTCCACCACTAGCTTTTTTTCCTCTCTCCCAAGAATCCCAACCGACCGCACTCGATCTTCGGAAAAAAAATCGATCCGGGAAATTCCAACCCTGAATTCCGATTGATCCTCGCCGAATCCGGGGAGCTCATCGCCGGTGAATACGATGGGGTGCATTGGATCTTCCCAAACAAAGGGCGATGGCCCTGGTATTTCTTCTCTTCTTTCTCTTTCTTCTACTGATTTCTTTTCGTCGCAAATCTCAGATTACAAGTGAATTTAGTTAGGGTTTATTTGTATCGATGCAATTGCCGACTTGTTTCGCGAAATCGATCTTGTGAGATGTTTTTTTTTGTTGTTGTAAATTTTAATTTTAATTTCATTTTTTCTTTCTTTCCTACTTTCGTGTGAACTGCAGCGAATGCGAAAAAACTTCAGAAGCCAAAGTGTTGGAAACATACTCAACCAATAACACGGCAACAGCTCCAGCAGATGCGCGAGGAGTTTTGGGACACTGCTCCGCACTATGGTGGTCAGAAAGGTTCTGTTCTGTTTTGTTTTGTTTTTGCTTCTTGTGTGTTTTATCAACCAATTAGTTCTCTATTGCAAAATGTAATTCTAGTAGTAGGATTCATCGTATACAAAAAACCCTAGCTTTAGTCTCCTGGATTTTAAAAAAAGTTTAAAAATTAAAAAAACAACCCAATTTTTTTCATTTAATTGGTGGAAGAAATGATTAAAATCTTAAAGAACAGCATTGGTTAATACTTAGTTGTTATCAAGATTATAAAAAGAGGGCTGATATCGGATGAGAACTCTAAAGATTATCAGAGATCTTAAATGCTATCTGTTCATTAATCTCATTTCATTCTCAACCGTCCATTTCAAATAGTAGAGTGTAATTTGACTTCAATCCTCAAGACAACTACACATCGACATGCACCATTGTAAAATTACTCGAGATATGTCAAAAAAATATTACTAAATCACATTAAATGACCCAATTGACAATTGGATGTCCATGTTTCTAAGTTTTTAAAAGATACTTAAATAAACAGCTTTGATTTCAAAAATACAATTGCACATCAGGGAGATGTGGTCCAATCCACTTAGGCACTTGTGTTGTAATGATTAGCCACCACCAATCTTTAATTTCACTGAATCATGTAATTACTGAATAATTTTTAGGATGCTAACCCTAACTTTAATTGCTGAACAATTCTATGGGCTCTTGGGTGTATGAATATATGACACTGGATGCATATAACATTCTTATATCATGTAATTGCTGAACAACTACCATTTCTTGTGGTTAACATCCATTGATATGGAATTGTACATTTGTAGTAGACACGAATGACCAGGATCAATTATTGTCATCTGTTTCCATGGATGAATTCATAAGAATAAAGCAAAAAAAGGTAGGATTCTTAGTTGATGGTACAAAAGAGGAGATGCATACTTTCTTAGTATCTTTAGTATTTCATCCCCAGTGCCCTTATTTAGCTAATGTTGTCAATTAATACTTAATAGTGAGTGATAGAGTAATAAAAAGTAAAAACAAATTTTTTATTTATTCATAGGTTTGCATTCGTAGCATGGATTTTGTTTACATTATTTTTTAATATGAAAAGTAGGATTTTTACTAGATTTGCCAAGATTATGGATTTTGTATTTTTAGATTCTATTAAAAAGGATTTCAATTTAAATTGCTTCCTTTTGATTGTTATGATTGGTCAAAAAATCAGCATTCCGAAAGTTAAATGCCTTGGCTTGATCTTTCTGTCAGTCTTTGTCTTTGATGAAGCAAATAAATAAATGCATGAAAAATTAATTATAGATTAAATGTAGTGTCCTTCCAAAGAACCCCTTTACTTTGTTGCATGCATTTTATTGTGTCATGCAGCTATATTTCACAACACAGATATACTTTTAATGCTGTTTTTAGGTGTCTTAAGATTGTACTTAAGATTAAATTGCTCTGATACAACTACATTTCGTAACACAGTGATATTAAATATTATCATTGAGGTTTATAGCTGTCTTGATTGTGATTAAGACCATCATTAAAAAAAATTATATCAATTAAAATTACAATTGTCCTTGATGATTTTCTTCTTCTTTTCTTTCAAATCTTTCCATTGCAGTTGTATCGATATGATTTATTTTTCCATTAAAGAAACAATATCTTCGTACATGTGATAGCTAACCATCTCTCTCTCCCCAAATGAAGTAAGGAACTATATATATTTGAGTATACTCATTAAAGTCTTTAGAACACTTGTTTTATACCATCATAACAGAAATCTGGGATGCACTTCAAGCGGCGGCTGAAGCTGAATTAACTCTTGCACAAGTCATAGTTGAAAGTGCAGGTGTTATTGTTACAAGTTCTGACATGACGACTTGTTACGACGAAAGAGGTATAAATATTTACTCCATTACAATTTTAAATTCGACATTTTTTAAAATAATCATCTACCACTATAAAAAAAAACTTTAATTAATTACAGGTGCAAAATACGAGTTGCCAAAGTATGTTTTAAGCGAGCCATCTAATTTAATTGAAAATAGCTAACAGGAAAGAAAAGGCAGGTCGAACTTGATGAATAAGAAGCACATGTAAATTCTTCAATTCAACTCACACACCTCCACTCACTCATAGTCACTCGTGCTTTTCTTTTTTATTTTGCCGCATCGTCTTTTCGCTTTGTTCCGAAACATGGCTCACTAGTATTTTCATTCTTCAGAATGATTCTCATGCTTTGCCATTTTTCTCTTTGTCTTGTTGTATTCTTCTGTAAGAAAGAAGGTTTGCAGGTTT
This sequence comes from Zostera marina, assembly GCA_001185155.1. Classification (NCBI taxonomy): domain Eukaryota; kingdom Viridiplantae; phylum Streptophyta; class Magnoliopsida; order Alismatales; family Zosteraceae; genus Zostera; species Zostera marina. The sequence goes on along the minus strand of LFYR01000667.1, from coordinate 330,664 downwards.
AGAGCTAAAATAAAGTGAAATAAGAGAAGTATTCATTCCATGATAAATTTTACATTCAGTAATTTAATTATATGCACGATTTCACCTGGCAAAAATATCACAAACATATGAAATTGGCATTCTCATTCTAAGGATGATATTAGTGATTGATTAGAAATGTGTGGTCTTTGAATTTTTAGTTTTAGACAATATTTAATAAGGGTGAGAATGGGCCTCTAACGACCTGTGATCCGACCTGGACCTGGTTGTTAGGGTCGGGTCATGTGTAATTTTCTGACTCTAAAATTTAAACCCGACCTGGTGACCTAATAATTCGGTCATTTTTCGGTTAGGGTCCGGTCGTCCTAAAGCCCGATCGGGTCAGATCCTTGTTTGGTAATTGATACACTTTATTAATAATTAATATTATTTTATAGAAGAAATTTCATGGAAACTCATCTTCAATAAGTCCAAAAATGTCTATGAAATCTTGGTCTTACATTTAAAAAAAATAATACACCTCGAGATTATGTAAGATGAAGGGAAAACAATTCAGATGAAATGGTTAAAAGCTGAATTTCAACTTTATATCAAGTGGGCCAAAATGGGTTTAGTGAGTAGGTAATTAGTGAACAATATATATAGGTTAATACACTTCATTTGTAACTTAACTTTTTCTATTATCATTTTATTAATACAAAACAGAGAAACCCTTGTTCCCAAATCGTGCGTCGCCTTCACCGTCGGTGACTATCTGTGTGTTTCAATATCGTTCAATCTGCTCTAACATTCTATTCATTAATCTCTTTATTTGCTAACCCTATTCACAACTGCGATTTCCTCATATTGGTCATTAATTTGAATATCCTCAGTGCCATTTTCTTTTACTAATTTCAAAACTTTTGTTGAAAACATTATCACTAGATTCAACAAACAAGCATAATGGTGCAAGTTATGTTAGTGGTTGATTTAAACCTATAAAAATATTAATGATGTTAAGTTAATTGTATTTTAGTTAGAAATGAGGTTGTTAGATCTACCATTGATTTAAATATCAATGATTATTAATTTTTTTATTTAAATTTTTAAGCGTTGTTCTTATATCGGGTTTCAATTTCATCACTTCGCCTTGTTCATTCTTATCTTTCTACCATTTTTGATCGAATCTTCAAACTTTTCAGTGATTCTTCACGCTCTCCCTCTATGTTAGTCGTTTCTTTTTTTAGTCGCGTTTCTCCGACATTTCAGAGATGTGGTTTTGTGGTTGTTCTTCTCTGACGTTTTTCTTTGTTATTTTCTTTTGTGACGACTCCCGTCCACGATTTTTTTCTCTGTCAAGTGTCAATAAGTTATCGATTTTTTACCTTCGTGTTTTGCAATGCCTCCAAAAAGAACTACAGATTCTGTAAATCCGAAAAAGAAATGTAAGTTTCTTACGTTTCGTTGGTACCAAGGCCCGTCCAGACGGAACATGGGCTGAACATGACCACTGGGCCCTCTGGGCCCAGGGAAATGTACTATAAGTACCTCCCTTGGAGCAACAGAGAGGGGATCGATGATTAGTGAGAGCAATACTAAAGAGTTGCGTGTGTGAGCACCCTAACGCGAGCCAAGACACCATCACGTTTTTTTAATTTTGTAGTTGAATGTTCATATATAACCAGTTGCATGTTCAAGTATATAACTAGTTGTATGTTCATGTATTTAAATCTTTGCATATTCAGATATATAACAAGTTGAATGTTCAGGTATATAACTAGTTGCATTTTCATATATTTCACTAGTTGTATGTTCAGTATATAACTAGTGCGTACGTTGTATGTTCATGTATATATCTAGTTGTATGTTTATCTATATATATAGTTGCATGTTCAGATTGATTTTTGAGAATGGGATCAGATTGTTGTGATAAAATTGACGAATTTTCAGATCAAGATTAGGTTGTTCAATTTGTGATGAGATTGTCGAATCAAATAAAACAGTGATAGAATCAAATAAAAGTTCCAATAATAAATATTTTTTGAAAACTTTAACAATAAATAATTGTAATTGATGAGCAAAACAATGAAACAAACAGAGGTCATGTCTCGCTTGAAATGTAAACAGAGAAATGTAAATAAACAAAGAAATTCGATGGATTTAAATAGAAATTAAATTAGTAATAGACATCTAGAAATTAAATTAGTAATACTCGGTTATCTAAATTAGTTACTGTATAACTAAACTACATAGCTAATGGGAGAAAGTCAATGAACTTTTGCTCATTTTTTTTACTTCTGTTTTTATTTCTATACTCTATGTAAATTGGGTATTGCCCTTATTTTTTTTAATGAAATTTTAATTGATTCAAAAAAAAATTTGATATAATATCAAAACACACCCTAAAACTAATATCTCTTTAAATTAACCTCTATATTTATTGTAATTATAACTTATTAAACTTGTGTCTACTGAAATGGGCAATCTTCTTTAAGCTATAAGCGCCGGCTATCACCGGAGATTGCACTTAGCATAGACAGTAGAAGAAAGAGGACGAGAATATAGGGCTACAATGTTAACTGTCTAGGATGACAGTTAGTGCGATTGTGTTTAGTAGAATGTAATTGAATTATTTCAAGAGTTAATTACAATTAGTCTTTGTAAGAATTTTACTAACAATATTACATAACTAACTCTATTAATATTTAGCCCAACACTATAAGCAATGACTCCGGCCCGTATATAATTGGCTCGTTATCTTTAATTGGATTTTATTGAAACTATTGCGCATTATTATATCCGAAACTCAAGTGTTGGGTAAATTACCTGCACAGTAAACACTTAACAACAAACTATTAACAAGCACTGAACTTAATAGAAATTACATTTGGGTCCTAAGTTTAGTTTAATTAAATTTACAGTCAGTCTGTTAATTCTTTGATTACCGTTTTAGCTCAATTAAATCCTTTACCCCCCCTCAGGCCTTGGAATATATGCTTAATATACCAAGCTTGGTGTGGGATGCATTAATTTCTTTATCACCAAGAGCCTTGGTTAAAAAATCTGCAAGTTGGAATTTTGTCCTAACTTGTTTTATTAAGACTTTTCCTTGATTAATCATCTCTCTTATGAAATGACAATCTATCTCAATATGTTTAGTTCTTTCATGAAAAACAGGGTTGTTTGCTAGATATATGGCAGACTTGTTATCACAGTAAAGAACTATTAGTTTCCTTACTTTAATCCTTAATTCATCCATTAATTGATGAATCCAAATTATTTCACATGTGGTTTGAGCTATGGCTCTGTATTCTGCCTCACATGATGATCTAGCAATTGTTACCTGTTTCTTGGATTTCCATGAAACTAATGACTCTCCTATCATGATGCAAAATCTTGTTACAGATTTTCTACTAATCTGGCAAGATGCCCAATCAGCATCACAATAGCCTTGAATGAGTTGCTATAGTTGCCTTGAATGAGCATGTTTCCAGAGTTGCTATATACCAGTCCCTGTCCAGGTGCATTTTTAATGTACCTAATTAGTTTGAACAGGACTTGAAGGTGTATTTCTCTTGGTTCATGCATAAATTGGCTCAGCCAGTTTACTGGAAAGCTTAGGTCTGGCTTGGTGATATTTAGATATATTAATTTTCCAACTATTTTCCTATAGAATGTTGGGTTTTCAATAAGTGGGGTTTTATCATTTTTAAGGTCTATATGCCTCTCCATTGAGATTTTAGATGGTTTTGCTCCTGAGAAGCCACATTCATCTATAATATTTAATGTATATTTTCTTTGTGAGAGGTAAGTTCCTTTATTGGAATATGATACTTCAATTCCTAAGAAGTAGTTTAGCCTCCCTAAATCTTTGAGTTTGAATTGTTTTTCTAATTGTATTTTAATTATTCCAATTTCTAACTCATTGCTTCCTGATATTATGATGTCATCTACATATACTATGAGATACATCATATTTTGGTTTTTCTCTCTTATAAAAAGAGAATAATCAGATTTGTCTTGGATAAAACCAATCTCTATTAGAACCCCTCTTAATTTCTCAAACCTGTTCCTTGAGGCTTGTTTCAACCCATAGAGTGATTTGTTTAGCTTACATACCCTTTTATCTCTTTCTTTTAAGAGACCTTGTGGTGGTCTCAAATAAACTTTTTCATGTAATTCACCATGAAGAAAAGTATTATTTACATCTATTTGATATAAATTCCATCCTTTCATGGCTGCCACAACTATTATTATCTTTATGGTGATTATTTTAACTACTGGTGTAAAGGTTTCAAAAAAAATAAAACCTTCTTTTTGTGTGAAACCTTTTGCCACTAGTCTAGCTTTATATCTCTCTATTTGGCCATTTGGTTGATATTTTATAGATCCATTTTGAACCTATGGATTTTCAATGTTTCGGAAGATTAGTTAATGTCCATGTATTGTTTTCAATAAGGGCATTCATCTCTTTTTGCATTGCTTCAACCCAATTTGGATCTTTTGAAGCTTCATCAAAAGAGTTTGGTTCATTGTGTATTGTTATTTGTTTTAAATATTGTTTTTGTTGTTTACTAACTTTATAATAAGATACATGGTTGCTCATCGGGTATTTTGATTCATGATAGTCTTTTTCATTTTCAAGATAAAAATCTTGAAATTGCTTTGGTTTTATTATTTTTCTTCCATATAAACTAGTTTTAGTGTTTATTGGGGCCGTTGATATTTTTTCCTTTCTGTTTGAGTTTTCTGGCCTGTTTTCATTCAAGTCAGTGTCATGCTGATATGAGTTCTCAATTTCTGTAATTTTTTCTTTATTTAGTACAGATCTTGTTGGCTGATTTAGATTTTCTGATGTATGATTCAGTTCATAACCTCCTTCATTTTGTTTTTGTTTCTGTCTTGGACTGGTGTCCAAGGTATTTTCTTCACTGTTTTGCTTAGAACCTTCTTCTTGGTTCTGAATTTTATTTTTACTTTGTTTGTTGCTTGATCCTGAGTCTATTTTGGGTGTATTTGAGGTTTGAGAATCATTTTCACAATTCTCAATCTTTCTTTTGGTAGTTTTATTTTTAAATCCATTTTTGTGTGTGTTTTGTTCATTTTGGTGAAGTTTTCCATTAGGCTGAGTGTTATCAGTTATTTCTAATGGTTCTTCACTGTCTGAACTTGTTTTACATGTTCTGGACTGCATTGAACTATTTTGTTCTGTTTTATCTATTTTTCTTTGATTTTGAATTGTATTATTTTTATGCTTAGGATCTGAGTATTCATGGGTTTTTTCTTTGTTTTGATCAGGTATATCTGACCTTTTATGGTTGGAATCTAATATCTTAATTTTTTCAGATATTGGAGATTCCAGTGTTTTTAAAACAGCCTCTTCCTCAGAGCTAAGTGTTTTCTTATTTTTGTTAATGTTTTCATCTTCACAGTTATCATGTTGATTTATAACTTGCCTGTAAAAAGCTCCAAAGTCTTTTATGCTTTGATTTTGGATCTGTTTGTTTTCAGCATTATTGGTTTTAAAGGGAAAAATATTTTCTCTAAATATTACATTTCTAGATATATAAAACTTCTTGTTTTGCATATCTAGTACTGAATATCCCTTGATAATGGGTGGGTATCCCATAAAAACACATTTGAAGGTTCTTGCTGAAAATTTGTGCTCTCTTATATTGGTTATAGCATAACACAAACAACCAAAGGTCTTTAACATACTGTAATCTGGTGTATGTTTGTTTAGTATTTCATATGGGGCTTTGCTTCCCAAAGCTTTTGAGGGTATTCTATTTATGAGATGTGTGGCTGTTAAAATACAACTCCCCCAATATATTAGTGGGATCTCCCCTTGGAAGTGTAATGATCTGGCTACCTCTAGGAGGTGCCTATGTTTCTTTTCCACTATAACATTTTGCTCTGGTGTATAAGGACAGGATAATTGATGAGTTATCCCATATTTTGCAAGTATTTGTTTAAAAGAGTTTGAAGTGAATTCATCTCCATTATCACTTCTAATTGTTTTAATGTTTCTGTTAAAAGATGTTTTAATTCTAATTATGAAATTTTTGATGCATTCTAGAGCCATGCTCTTAGTTTTTAATAGAATTGTAATTAATATCCTAAAACTAATATCTCTTTAAATTAACCTCTATATTTATTGTAATTATAACTAAGTGATAACGCAAGGCCGACGATGTGGCCGTTACAGTCGATCCTAGATCTATTTCTCTCCCTCTTTCTCTCTCTCTTACTCCCCTCTAGTATCTAGTGTAGACTCATTAAATTAACCTGGTCTTGTTCCCAAGGTGAGCAGTATTAATAGCAGTATTATCCTGCTAATGGGGCCGGGTTTGCCAGATACTGATCTGGGCTTAAGCCCAGGCCGCAGTCGGGTCGGGTCCCCGGAGTCGATCTGTATCGTAGTTGGGTCGGGTTCAGGTTTGACCCAGGTCGGATCCTTGCTGGGTCTGGGTCATGGGCTGAGTTACTGTTGTTATCCTTGGGCCACATATAGTGGGCCGAGGGTATCATCACTAAGTGTTAAATTCTCCACAGCTCTGTCATCAATGGTGAGATACTTAGATATGTGTTTTCAGTTGTCACTCCACGTATATCATCTTATTTTTTGGTGGCAGTTGGTAATTTCAAAAGAAAAATTAATAACTACAATGACATATATATTTAAATAGAACAAGTTTATCCTTGGTTATGTAAGGTTGTTGCCTGTTGGTGAGTTTTTTATTTGACTTGTTGTAAATCATTTATGAAATGGTCAGCACTCAGCAGCTAGAGAAGCTAATGAGCAGCTAGCATGCTGATTAAAAGACCAATTTGTAGTAAAATAATTCTTTTAGGATTATTTTTGCAAATTTTCAAGGATCTATATATGTAAGTACAAAATAATTTGTGTTTATTTTTACAAAATTATATCTCATTAGTTTTAATAATAAATATTTATTAAGTATTTTTTGTAAAATTCCATTGAATTTCGGATACAGGTTTGCAAAAACACTAGGTGGATCGATCATCGATTAATTAAATTTAAATTTGCATGTTTAAAATATTATTTGCTTGTAGATTTCTTCAACAAGACTGCAACTATGTAAATTTTATTTTAAATAACTTAATTCATTTACAAAATGCTCATCATATCTCTAGTTTTTTTTCCGTGTCTTGCGAATCTAGCTATGATGCGCATGCTAATTTATAGTTAACAGGCCGGTAAGTTAGAATATCTAGCATCGTCTCCTCCCCCTAGCTCGACCCCCACTTTCTATGGTATATTGATCAGGATTTGATTTTCATGTTCACAATTTTTTCTTTGTTTTATTTTTTGATGTTTTTAATTAATTGGTAACTTTTTTTGTATGTTTCGTAATTTCAATCTTAATTGGTAACTTTATTTTTTAATTACGCGAATTGAAGAACAGTATCTTATAGATCTAATATTCATAGATATTAGCAAGGCTTAAATATCATTAAAAAGAAAGTGAATTTTTTCCTTATTATTATAAAGAAGATTTTTTATAGATCTGTTTATCGATATATATTATTAATTAGGGTTTTAAATTTCATTAAAAGAAAGAGATTTTTTTACTTATTATTGCGAAGAAGCTAGGTTTTTTTATAGATATGTTCATAGATATTATTAAGGTTTTAAATTTAATTAAAAAAGCGATTTGTTATTATTGTCACGAAGAAGGTTTTTTTATAGATTGTTCATGTATAGATTTAATTTTATTAGGGTTTTAAATTTCAATAAAAAGAAAGTGATTTTTTCCTTATTATTGTGAAAAAGATTTTTTTATAGATCTTTCATAGATTTTATTAGGGTTTTAAATTTCATTAAAATGATTTTTTTTATTATTGTGAAGAAGGTTTTTTTTATAAATCTGTTCATAGATATAATTATTAGGGTTTCAAATTAATTTCATTAAAAGAATTTTTTTCAATACCACTAGTGGTTTTCTTAATCAATAGGTGATTTTTACCCTAAACCATTAATTAATATTTAAATGGTTGTGATTAAACAATCTTTAATAAATTAAACATGTTTAAGTAATTTTCTAAATGGTCAAATATTGTATAATTACTAATTAAGTAATTAATGATCAGGACGAGCTTTAGTGATGGTATCTGATCTACCTTCTTGTTAGTTCTTCCTTATTCTTCTTGTGAATCTTTGATATTTTCGATCGACAATAGGTAATTAGTGATGGCAATCTTGAATCCAAGAAAAATATTTTTTTTATAGTTAGATTTAGTTAATTAAGAGATATATTATAATTAGTGATGGGGGTGAAACCCGACCAGTACTCCAAGATGCGCAAGCAAGCGCCAAGCGGGGAACTCCGCGGGAAACCGGACCGGAACTCAAGTGTGCAGAGCTCTGCTTCGCTAGGAATCCTTCTTCTCCAAATGACCTCCCTTTAATGAGTGGGGGGTGCCCTCTATTTATAGGGGTTCTTATGGGGTCAATCTGGTCATTTGGGCAGTAACCGCCTAACTGCCTAACTGATCAGATTGGGTCCAGGGGTCGACTTTCCAGAGATCGACTTTCTGGGGGTCGACTTTTCCTGGTGATCGACTTTACTCAAAAGTCGATCCCAGGGAAGTTGATCCTCAGGAAAGTCGATCATCCTAGGATTCGACCTGGGACCTCCATAACCCTAGAATAGATACCTCAACTCATCTTAGGCTATCCGGACTTCTAGTTGCTGGTAGGTTGTGACCGTGTTCGGGATACTGTATCACCAGTACTCCCCCCTCCTCTGCGTACTAGGTACTTTGGGATACGTCTTTTAGTACTATGGTCTGTGTGTCGGACCCTGTACTATCAGTATTCCCCCCCTCTTTGCGTGCTGGGATGTGGATTTCTGGTGATGTCCCTGGATGTACGATCCTCTCTCACCAGTACTCCCCCCCCTCCACGCCTGCGAGGTTGTATCTATGCTTCCACGGAGGTTTGTCACGCGCTTTTGCCAACTATTGTCCGGTTTGTCCTAGCCGAAGCCTACTCCTTGCACACCTGTCTGGCCCGATTCTCCCGCGGAACCCTGCTTGCCCACCTTGACGCCTTGCCTGAGCTGTCCTTGAGCACTGCTTGGGTTCTCTTCCCTGTGGCGGGTTTTTGAGAGTACCCGACCCCCTCCTTTTATCCGCCTTTCCGCGATAGGGGCTGAGTGTACTTCCTCGTCTACCCGCGTTCATCCGTGGGTGAGGACTATTATTTGAATACTTGCCCCCTCCTTTTGCTCGCCTTTCTGCGACTGAGGCTAAGTGTAATTCCTTGTCTACCTACGTTCATCCGTAGGTGAGGACTATTATTTGAATACTTGCCCCCTCCTTTTGCTCGCCTTTCCGCGATAGGGGCTGATTGTGACTCCTCGTCTACCCGCGTTCATCCGTGGGTGAGGACTATTATTTGAATACTTGCCCCCTCCTTTTGCTCGCCTTTCTGCGACTGAGGCTAAGTGTAATTCCTCGTCTACCTACGTTCATCCGTAGGTGAGGACTATTACTTGAATACTTGCCCCCTCCTTTTGCTCGCCTTTCCGCGATAGGGGCTGATTGTGACTCCTCGTTTACCTACGTTCATCCGTAGGTGAGGACTATTATTTGAATACTTGCCCCCTCCTTTTGCTCGCCTTTCTGCGACTGAGGCTAAGTGTGATTCCTCGTCTACCTACGTTCATCCGTAGGTGAGGACTATTATTTGAATACTTGCCCCCTCCTTTTGCTCGCCTTTCCGCGATAGGGGCTGATTGTGTTTCCTCGTCTACCCGCGTTCATCCGTGGGTGAGGAATGTTCTTGAGCACGTCCCTCGTCTAATCCTACGTTCTTCCGTAGGTGAGGTTTACTCTTGAGTACTTGCCCCTCTGTCTACATTTTTGTAGAATGGGGTGTGTGTTTAGCCGACGTATCCCCCGTCTAACCTACGTTCTTCCGTAGGTGGGG
>LFYR01000667.1:205274-320198 GCA_001185155.1 Zostera marina | reverse complement strand
TCGATCCTGACCTTCTCTTTTAAAGGTATCGACTTCCTTGTTAAATGTCGACGCCTATCTCCTTTTCCTGGGAATGTCGAACATGCTTACCTGCGGAATGTCGATCCTGACCTTCTCTTTTGAAGGTATCGTCTTCCTTGTTAAATGTCGACGCCTATCCCCTTTTCTTGGGAATGTCGAACATGCTTACCTGCGGAATGTCGATTCTGACCTTCTCTTTTGAAGGTATCGACTTCCTTGTTAAATGTCGACGCCTATCCCCTTTTCTTGGGAATGTCGAACATGCTTTTCTGCAGAATGTCGAAGGTTTTTTCTGAAATGTCGATGGATTTTCTTGAAATGTCGATGGCCTCTGGTTGGGTTTTGGGGTTTTTCACGGATTGGGCCGTCGTGGGTCTGCCGGGCCCGTGGGCTTTCCGGCCCAACGGGTCGACCCGGATGAACAGTGCCCGCGACGGTTCGTATTCGACTTTCCCCTATAAATAGCGGAGGGGAGTTCACTTCCTCTTCACTTGTTTCCATCGCTCTGAGGCATCGACTTTCTTCGCATCGACTTTCTCGCTTCGACTTCCAGTTCCTTCGCTTCGACTTCCAGCGTGCGTGAGGCTTCGACTTTAGCCTTGGAGGTGCAGTTTTCTGGGGTCCGACTTTTGTTGTCGGGTTCTACTGAGGCTGCACTGGGTTCGACTTCCTTGGTGTCCGACTTTTCTGAAAGTCGGTCCCTTTCGAAGTTGTTCCCCATTGGACTGTGGTCCGACTTTGTGAAGTTTGACGCCTTGTCATCGACTTTTCAAAGTTGGATCCATTTTTACTGGAATCGACTTATTGTCAGTCGACTTCTCGAGACCTTTGTCTCCTGACAGCCGACTTTTCTGGGATCGACTTCTGAGATCGACTTCCCTTATTTTGCAATTTCGATCCCCTTAAGTCCAGGTCGACTTTTCTTGGGATCGACTTTTGCCTTAACTTGGCCTGACTTCTATGTTCTTTGTGCAGATAATGTCTTCTGATAAGAACGCACAGCAAAATTCTTCTCCTCAACTGGAGACTGTTACCGTCGACGTTCAGGATGCTCCTTCTCAATCGGAGTCTGTTCCCGTCGAGGTTCAGGATGCTCCTACTCAACCAGAGTCTGTTCAGGCTGCTCCTGTTCAGGTTCAGGTTGCTCCTTCCGCACCTGTCGGAAGTAAGAAAAAGATGCTTTCCCGTCGTATGCGCAAGCCTGTACCTGCTAGTAAGTTTGATTATTTATTATTTATTTCGTAACTTACTTACTTTTTATTTGTTCCTTTTTTGTTTGTAGGTGCTCCCCCTTCTTCCCCCGTACATTCCAGTTCGGAGTGTTCCACATCTGGTTCGGGAAGCTCGGGTTCCTCCTCTTATTCTTCTTCCTCAGAGGATGTAGATATTGGAGGAACCCCTCCCTCCGTTGTTAGGACTCCTCCTCCCACTATTATATTGACTTCTGTTCCTGAGGAGACTCCTACTTCGGAGGTTTTTTCTATGACTACGGACAGTTCCATTCCACCTCCTCCCGAGGTTCGTAGTCAAAATATTCATATTTTAGAGAGGTCTCCCTTGGATTATCCCCCTGAGACGAGGGACAAATACCCCTTTCCTTCTCCCCTTGAAGAGAAGCACGCCCTATCTTTCTATCGGGAGATTGATGGTTCTTGGCGTCAGTGGTCCGTTCTTGTCCGTAACGGTTTCCACGTCGTCCCTATCCTTGACCGGGGCGAATATGGAACCGGGTATGGTTCCTTTTGTGCAGTCTCTTTGACTGATATTCCGGGCTACCCCCTTTCTTCTAACGCAGGTAGCTGCTCTAATACCTTATCCTTGGATGCTGCCCGAAAAATTTTGAGGGGGTTAGAGCTTAGGGAGAGGGTGTACTGGGCGTACCCCTCTGAGAACACTGGCGACGTGCCCCCCTACTTCATGTTGGCACTCCATCGAGTGTATTTCACCAACTTTCCGATTCTTCCGATCCCTTCTATCGTTAGTGAGATACTTCTTTACTCTGGAACGTGCATCTCTCAAATGGGTGCTGCCTTCTTTTTCTATGTCAGGGGGTTCATAAATATCCTTCGGGATGCTGGCATAGTTCCTACCGCTCGGCTGTTCTTCCACTTCTTCATCTTTCAAAATCCGAAGAAGGGCAGCCTTTTCATTTCCTGTGCCAGCCGTTCTACTTCTGTCACTCACTCTGCTATCTTGAAAGATCCTCCGACCAGGCGGAACAAGAGTGAGTTCATCTTCGTGGATTGCAGGTTATGCCCTGGTAGCAGACTTCTCCCTGCATCCACTAGTGGCCGTAAGCCTATTCCTCGTCCTGATTTGACTGAGGAAGAGGGAGCTTCTGTGCAAAATCTCGCCTTTTTGCATCCTATTGCTGTGCCTGTCTGTCACGCGATTGAGGATACCTTTAGCCGACAAGGTCTTCCTTTGTCTGTTTACCTTTTGTGTTTTTTATACACGTATATTTTTTAACTCTGTTTTTGTTTCTTGCAGATTTTTATATGCATCACCCCGGAGGTGTCCCTGAACGCGTCGGACAGAACGAGACGGGTTCTAAACTCTATGCCGCTGCCTCCAAACCTTCTGACGCTGATCATCTGAGGCAGCGTGCGCTAGAGAACGCCTACACAATGGCGACGTTTCCTACTCCTGACGAGGTCCGATGTACCGAGGAAGGGGAGGTACCAAAAGACGCTACTCCCGAGCAGTCTCCTGCTGCCTCGAGGCTTTCTAGCTTCTTCCGTACTCCGTCAGAGGAAGAACGAGAGAAGGCGGAGAAGGAGAAAGAGACTCAGTCTAAGCGGACTGAGAAAACTACAGAGAGAGAGATCTCTGATAGGAGGAAAAGAAAGGAACGAACTCCTCCTCCCCCCAGGACTGACTCGTCTCCTCCGAGGAAGAGGAGACCCTCCCCCAAGCGACGAAGTCCTCTTCGCAAGAAGACCTACTATCCTGGGGAGTCCTCCCGGGGTCGTTTTAACTATTCTTCCACCCGGGAGACGCAGCTGCCGGGGTATCAAGGATCGCGTCCCCGAAACTATGGGTCCAAATCTTCCCTGACCCCCGATACGGATACTACCCGTACCACACTGCGAGCTATCTCTGGGTATCCGATGGACCGGGTTGTTGAAGAGATTGGACAAAATTTAAGCAACGTGAGTGTCCTTTATCTTTTAATTATTTTTTATGAGCGTGTCCTTATTTATTTATTTTTTGCAGCTCAACCATTTGTTCCAGGGCCGCATCGCTTCTCTGTCTCGTCTTCGTGACTCTCAGTCCATGGAAGACGAGTTGAAAAGAGCGAAGCGCCGATGCCGAGATCTGGAAGGTGAGGTTGCACAGAAGATTACAGACGCCTCGACCTTGTCTGAAACAAATAAGAAGTTGGCTGATGACTGGGCTGCTCAACGAAATTCTCTGAAACAAAAAGAGCAGGACATCTCCCAACTTAGGGGAGAGTTGGGAGCTGCGAGGTTGGAACTTGCAGCTGAACGCGCTAAGGTTATTATCAAAGACTCGATGATTGCTGACAAAGATGTTAACCTTGATTCTTCTCGGAAAAAGATCTCCACACTCTCCGACCAACTGGGAGAGATTCATGAGGAGAACAAGAAGCTGCTGGAGTCGCAAGATGAATACAAGAAGACGATAATGCGACTGGAAGAAGCGGATCAAGCAAAGACTGAGGTGGTCAACCGTGTAACTGCGGAAGCTCACCGCGCAACTGAGGAAGCTCGACTTGCAATTGAAGAGCGTCAACGTGTGGTCACCCACTTGGAGACACTCCAAGCCGATTTTCTCGTCAATCTACGAGATTATAATGACTTGGTTGATCTGGGCCCTCATGTTTGCCCGGGCTTTGAAGCCGCAGATGTTCATGACTGGGCCTGTAAGAATCCCAAAGAAGCCACCGAAGTTCGTGATCGGGCGCTTGCAGAGGAAAGGGATGAGGAGGAGAGAGAGAATGAAGAGGAGGAGATTCTACAGGCGCTTGCTGACATTGATACAGACTTTTCTATAGATAACAATGATGCAGCGGGTTCTGAAGACATTCCCCCCCTTCCTAAAATAGATTAAGTTCTCTACTTTTTGTTGTAACTTACATTCCTCTGTAATTCTTTTTTAAATCAATATATGGAATGTTTTTTGAGTATTCTTATTACTAACAATAGTTAACTGTTGTATTTTAAAGTGTTCTGATAGTTAACTAAATAACGTATTAGTTATATAGTTCAAACTATTACAAGAGTATAACCCTACTTAATTGTTTTTAAAAGTACAACAGTAGGTTATCTGCGTGCCAAGTATTAGGAATGCCTGTTCCATCTTCCCGCTTTAACCTGTACGTGTCTGGTCGGAGTTCTTCCTCCACCACACATGGTCCTTCCCAATTTGTGCCTAGTTTGCCTTTAGAGCAGTCTTTTCTACCGACACTTGCTCTTCTTCATACTAGACTTCCTTTTCTTATCGCTTTACCCTTGACATTCTTGTCGTGGTATCTAGCGATACTTTGTTTATAAGCTGTATTCTTTGCCTGTACGTTACCCCTAAGCTCATCCACTAAGTCCAGAGTTATCGCACATGATCTCATGTTTTCTTCCGTAGGTGGGGTTCACTTTGGAGTACGTCCCTCGTCTAACACTACGTTCTTCCGTAGGTGAGGTTTACTCTTGCCAACGTGTTCCCCGTCTAACACTACGTTCTTCCGTATCATAGGATAATATTCTGACTGTTGGAATGCCTAGCTCTGTTGGGATTAGTGCTTTTATTCCATATGCTAGTGAGAACGGGGTTTCTTTGGTGGGTGTCTTTTCAGTGGTTCTATATGCCCATGTTCTTGCATAATCTCGTAAACTCCCCACCGGTAAACTATGTACCGTTATCTGTCACTATATGCATTGGAATATCGAATCTGCACTTTACTTGAGTTATTTTGGGTACAGCTAGTGCTTTAGCCCATTCAGTAAAGTAGTCGACAGCTATAAATATAAATTTAGCCTACACTGTTTATCCCTTATGTTGCGAAAGGGATGAGGCTTACTATCCCTATTAGTCGTATGTTTTTGTGAATCTGGCATACCTTGCATTTTCTTGCAGGTAAGATTGCCTCTTTCTTTAGTGTAGGCCGGAAGTGCCTCTACCTTGTTATTCTTTGGGCTAGGGTCCTCCCCCCTTGATGTATTTTGCATATCCCTTGATGCAAGGTTTCTTATGCTGAATGTTATCAACTAGGCAGTATCTTGGAATGCGTGTTTACGCCTTTTATTCCTGTTCTCTGGGAGTTCCTACCTTTCAATGTATTCTATTGAGGGTTTTTTCCAGTATTCTGCCTGTGTTATGTTCGGATTGCACGGAGATATAGATGATGAGTCAACTAGTGCCTCTCTCTGCCCCCCCCTCTGGGGGTATTAGCTGAGATGTTTTTGACCCTTTTAAATCTGCCCTATATTCCATGTGAATACC
Source organism: Zostera marina (assembly GCA_001185155.1). NCBI lineage: Eukaryota > Viridiplantae > Streptophyta > Magnoliopsida > Alismatales > Zosteraceae > Zostera > Zostera marina. Next base: position 314,717 of record LFYR01000667.1, on the reverse strand, counting down.
GCAAGGGTGAATATGATTAATTGTTCTGCCTTGCGTAATTAGGTGTGGGCCGGATCTTCCTCAGAGAAGCTCTGCTTTCTCCTATTGATCCCCCGCCGAAGATTTAATCTATTACCCTCCTCTTATGTTCAGTATCTGAGTCGGGACTTTTTGAGCGCTGTCGCTTACCCTTGTTACTTGGGTTCCTGCGACCTTGTTGCTCCCTTTCTACTTTGTTTACGTATTGTTTAAGCTTCCCCTCCTTTACCTGTGTGTCTAGGAAGGTGCTCAGCTCCCTGCAATTTTCTGTATTGTGCCCGTAGTCCTTGTGGAACCTACAATATTTGTTCCCCCTTGTTCAGGCCTCTTTTGTTGCAGGGTTTAATTCTTCTGGTTGAGGAAACCTTATTCTTCCTTTTTCTTTGCTGTAGATTTCCTCCTTTGGAGTGCTGAAAGCCGTAAACCCATACCTTGGGTATTTTGGTTTTCTAAACTCCTCAGATGTCTGGTAGACCTTTCCATCGTGTTTTGGTCTCCAAGATGATTCTCCTTTTTCAAATTTCTGATATTTTTTCTTTGGTGCTTCATACGCTTTTTTGTTGCTTATGACACCTCTCTCTTTTTCTTTTTCTTTCTCATTCTCCTCAGAGTTTATGTATTTTTGGGCCTTTGTTAGCAGGTCCTCCATGCATTTTACATTACTTACGTTTAGTTTTATTGCTAATGGCGTGTTCATGTCTAGCCCTTTTGAATATGCGCATATTGCGATTGTTGTGTTTAGATCGGAGATTTTCTGCATTGCTTCCGTGAATTTGGTTGTATAATTCCGGAGCGTTTCTCCATTTTGTTTGATTGCAAACAGTGATTCTGTGCCCTTCCTTACCCTTGTGTTTCCGCAGTGTTGGGCGACGAATTTCTTTTTCAAGTCCTCGAAATTCGTTATGCTCCCTGGCTGAAGTTCGACGAACCACCTATATGTAGGTCCCTTCAGTGTTCCTGGGAATGCTCTGCAGAGAATGTCATCCCTTGATGTGGCCCACTGCATTGCCCCTACGAACATATTTATGTGGTCTGCTGGGTCCATTTTCCCATCGTAAACCTGGAGCCTGGGTAGCCTAAACTTTAGGGGTGCTGGTTTTACCATCAGTGATTTGTGCAAAGCATCCATGCCTACCAGCCAATTTGGGACCTCACCTCCTTCTTCTGTGTCTCCCGTACTTTCTTCCTGTACGGGTTTTCTGAAAGAGGGTTTGAGTTGCCCCTCTAGTTTGTTAGGTAGTGGTGCGCTGGAGTGTGCTGCCCTATGGCTTGACACCTCCTGCTGTGCCTTGGCCTGCTTTGAGGTTTGAGCTTTTGTATGGTATATTGATACCCTAGATTTTTCAATATCCTTTATCTTCTCGCTCATTTTTGCTATGGTTTCCTTCATTTCCTCTAGCTCTTCTATGGGTACTTTTATGAACCCATGAGTGGATTCTGATGCAGCAGTCCTTGGTCCCCTGCTGCTTGTGGGTTTCTCCCTTTGAGGCTGTTCTTCCGAAGGTTTTTCAGTGATGAGTCGGATAGCATCTGCTATCGCCTGAACTGTGATGTTCAGATTTTCCCCTCCTGCTGACGCTTGGGGAGTTTGCCCAAGTTCCCCTTCGGGTTCAGTCTCAGGTCCTGTGGGAGTCCTTTTGTTTTTATTGGCCTTAGGTGGTCGACCTACTGGCCTTTTAGTTTTTGAGTTGCCAGGTTGTTGCCCTGGCGCCTCCTGAGAATTCGCTCCTCCTCCTTGAGAAGTGCTTCGAGTTACCACCATCCTGGAGTGTTCGACTTTTCCTGGAAGGAGTGTTCGACTTTTGCCTGGAGAGGAAAGTCGATCTTCAAGAAGTCGATCCCTAGTGCACTTGGAGGATTCCTTGGAAGCCGATGTTCGAAAGCCTAGCTCCTTGAGGGGTCGACTTTTCTTCGGAAGAAAAAGTCGATCTCCTGAAATGTCGATCCCTTGCTGGCTGATTTCCTCGCAAAACTTCCTAGCTGGCGACTTGGAAAAAAGTCGATCCCTTTTTTCGAAGAAGTCGAGGAGCTTTTGTCGTGAGTATCTTTGAATCACAGACGGCGCCAACTGATGGGGGTGAAACCCGACCAGTACTCCAAGACGCGCAAGCAAGCGCCAAGCGGGGAACTCCGCGGGAAACCGGACCGGAACTCAAGTGCGCAGAGCTCTGCTTCGCTAGGAATCCTTTCGCTCTAAATGACCTGCCTTTAATGAGTGGGGGATGCCTCCTATTTATAGGGGTTCTTATGGGGGTAATCTGGTTATTTGGACAGTAACCGCCTAACTGCCTAACTGATCAGATTGGGGCCAGAGATCGACTTTCCAGAGATCGACTTTCTGGGAGTCGACTTTCCTGGTGATCGACTTTATTCAGAAGTCGATCCCAGGGAAGTCGATCCTCAGGAAAGTCGATCTTCCTAGGATTCGACTTGGGACCTCCCCAACCCTAGAATAGGCACCTTAACTCATCTTAGCTATCCGGACTTCTAGTTGCTGGTAGGTTATGACTGGGTTCGGGATACTGTATCACCAGTACTCCCCCTTCCTCTGCGTATTAGATACCTTGGGATACGTCTTTTAGTACTATGGTCTGTGTGTTGGACCTTGTACTATCAGTGTGTATCATGCATGTTCTGAAGACTGCCATATACTAAGGGGAGATATGTTGTCTAGATTGCTCAATTGCATGTTGGAAGGGATTGATCCAAAGTTCCTAACTGTATATAATTAATGGTCAACAATAAATTATAAAATTTTAACTTGAATGCACATTTTGTAGGATGTGGAATCATGGATGTGAATTTGGGATCAACGACGTTGGATGTCGATGATGGTGTTGATGAACAATGAGTAGTGGTAAACTGATTTAAATATTTGCATTTGTGATATTATTCTAAAATAACTTTTTGTAATTTTATTTTACCTTTTTCCAGAGTATCTTTGCCTACCAATCCCCCTTCAACTTCATGGGTTGATTTATCTCTTCATATGAAGTCAGTAGACGCTGGTTTCTTTGTATAATTTTCTATATCATGTCATTATCGGATGATAGATAATAAATACACTTGTTTTTTTTGTTGATGATCGGTTTTTTCTTTAAAGAAAATTCAGTTGTTAGATGACAATAAAAAGTGCATGAGGTCAGTTATATTTCTAATATTTACTTATTCGCCTGGTAATAATGAAATATATTAGGTGATTTCCGGCATGTCATTCAAAAATAATAATCATTTTTTGTAATGAGGATCGAAGTGCATTGACAGTTTTGTTTGAATCTAAAACCCAAAATCCTATCTTTATTTACTTGTTTTTTCTCAATTGCTCACTCATCATTTTACTTTGGTTTAACTCTTTTTCAACTCTCCCTAGTAATTGTTTTTTTTCATCTATGTACAATTAGTCTTTGCATTGTTTTTCTCCTCTTTCCATTATTGAACAACAAATTTAATCTGTAATTACATGATTTTTTTGGTTGAACACTAAGGATGTTCTTTAGAGTTTTTTTTTAATAAATATTACTGGAGATTGATTCAAATAAGTTTGTTTTGTGTTTAATTTCAACTAACTACCTTTTTTGTTTTTTTAACAAACTTTGCACACATGCTATGAACAACAATGTTGCGATATGTTAACCAAGGTTTTATAGAAGGTCACACGATCACATAAGTAGCTTGGGCAACTCATGAAGTATATGAGAATTTTGCATATATCCCATGCAATCCTAAATATTACTTGGATTGTGAAAGATAGTTGCAAATGGAAGGCCTGCGGAAGGAAGATGGTCGTCGTCGATCGTTGGACATCTTTGGAAGGGAATGTGGGTGTTGTTAGGTTAGACAAAAGTGTATAGGGAGGGAGAAATCATGGGTAAAACAAACAGAAATTGAAAATCGCAATTTCCGGCTGTTTCCCTCCCAATTTAATTGATTTATTACTCAGGTGGATCCAATCTGGTTCTGCCTATCCCGGCCAGTGCCTGAATGTTCTGATTTATATATATGCTTACCTAGGCGATAGGCGAACGCATGGAAAAACTCGATATTAATTTCATATAACCTCATTAAGGTTAACTTCATGTGAAATGCTTTCTTCTTTTTATTCATAGTTGTGAATTGTGACTTGTCCTGCTATTCCAAATATTTTAGATGAAGATATTTTAGTTGTTTCTGAAATTTTTCAACCAACCTTGGATTCAGCTATACTGCTATAGATATGTTACAAATCTAGAATAGAAACATGTTTCATCTAATTTAAGACTGGAATGTGCACAAAAACATGACTGGATTAACTTGACAGGGTGGTCCATGGAGTATTCAGTCCAAGTGGGTCATTGTTAACCCATTAAGGATCCGGACCATACATGCCTTTTATATCATCGTCGAGATCCATCGATAATTAGAGTCCGAAAGAGAGTGTGGAGATGGCAATGGAAAGGGCGTCAGTAAGAGAAGGAGCGAAGGAAAATGTGGTGTGGAACGAGGAAAGGGCAAGATTCGAGACCGTGGACGGAAAAGCTTTCCTCCAGTACCACCTCGACCGACGAAGATCGTCAATGGCAGTGGAAGTGATGGATATAGTTCACACCTACGTTCCAAGATCAATGAGGGGGAAAGGCATCGCCGCAGATCTCTGCAACGCAGCGTTCAACCATGCCAAGGAGAATTCCCTCGAAATCGTCCCAACCTGCACTTATATTTCCGTAAGATCGATCTAATCTCTTACTCTAAAAAATTAAATTTTTTTCTTATTTTTACAGACGGTTAGTTGTTTCTTCAGGATACGTTTCTTCCTCGAAATCCTAAATGGAGTTCCATCGTCTTTGGTAATAACCCTAACCCTACAACATCACTGTTCCAAAATCTCCCAATTCCGAAATAGAGTATCTGATTTTTGAAGAAAAAAAATTCGATATGATCCATATCAAATACAATCTTGTCTTGTCTAATCTGTTCTAGTCCTAGCGAAAATCTACTACAGAATATCGGATATTTGGATCGAAGATCGTATATTCCGAACAGTCATTGTATATTGGCTCTGATGAAGTCTCATGAAAATGAAAATCCGCTTGATTCTTATTGCATTTTCTCAGTACCGACATTCCTTTTGGATTAGTGATCCGATACACTCCAAATCTCCTGATTTCAAATCAATCAACCAAACAATCAATTAAAACCCAACTAACTAACTAACTTCCAATCGATTAATATTACCTTGTAGAATCATTTGGCGCAACAACAACTGAAATAGCTTCTGGCAACTCATTCTGAAACCAATAGTGGTTGTGGAGGTCAATAGATGAAAGCTGACACTTCTGCGAAGGATGTGTCTGCAATCATCAACACAAGAGTTAAGTAACAATAATAGGTATAGGATCAGGTGTGTCCATAAAAACAATTTTTTTTGGTAAAATTAGGTTTATTTACATGAATCTCTCCAATATGGATGAGAGAATGTGTGATGCAGTATATGTGCAGCATATCTTCATTGAGCGCCTCGAACTGAATGAAATGAATAGAAATACACAATATATCATCATTACAATCATATTACATATAATTTGATTACATACGCTGAAAGATTGGCATTTCTGGGCTGGTACGAGAAGTGCAGTGATATGGTATTTCCCATCTATGTCCTAAAATAAAGTAAAAAAACTAGGATAAAATTTCTTCTAATTTTAGTGCAGGTAAATTAAAAAGAAAGAACAGACCAGGGTTCCAGCCAGAACAGCTCCAATTTCGAGGTTCAAATCCAGGTTTGGTTTTGCAATATCCACGAAATCTTTGAACAAATAAGGCGAAACAAGAATCTTGCGAAGAGTCAAATCGGTGATCGTAGGATGAGGAATTGAAGAGATACATTTTTCCACTTCCATCTCCGGAACAACACCACATATGAAAAGCCAGAAATACTGCTTCAACATGGATCTGATGGAATGTTCTCTCATCACGCAGAATCTTATCTGTTTGTTGATACTCAGTAGTCGTCTCATCATTCCTCCGCCATCTATCATTACATCTTCATCTTGCTTTTTAATATTCTTGCATGTCTTGGCTATAACATCGAGTATCTCTTCCATCCATTCCGACTGCGTCTTCTTCCGACCCTCGGTGATAACATCCAACAAGATATGGCTATTCGTCATATCTTCTCCCATACGATCGACTATTACTGACTACTGACTCTTATGCCTTGTTATATCCAGTGCGCGTATGCATCATGTACTTTAGTTAGTTCGTTAGTTTGGTAGGTAGGTAGGTAAAATTGCATCAACACCCCCCTCTACTTTATTTATTTCGTTATTTCCTTATCATATTTCAGTATATTCAAAAAATAAAATAACAGCAATATGAAAATGGCTCCTATTAATCCATAAAGTAAGATTGGTTCACTATCTTAAAAGCTATTAAAGTTTTTGAGGTATATCCTCTAAAAGTTGACAGTTTTATACATAGGATAAAAAAAATTCCATCAATCTAAGTTAGTCTGTTTGGACTAGCGTTGCAACAAAAGTTCGGTATTCGACGAACTATTCGATTCGTTTCAACCGAATTTTGAAATAGATTCATTTAATAAAAATATTAAACGAACCGTTTGTTGAGCTTTGAGTTCGTTTAACATTTTTATTATATTTTATTATTTTATATTTATATTATAAACTTATATTATATAATTTTTTTATTATAAATTTATATTATATATTTTATAACTTATTTATATTTTTGTAATTTTTCATTAATATAATATATCAATGTTGGTTTTTAATATACAAGAATAAAAAATGACTAAGGATTGACAATGATTAAAGATATACAAAAGAAAATAGACTATAAACAATTTTTTTTTATTGTAAACATACTTAAAATAGTAAATCAATGATAAAAAAGATTTTAACTTTTCAGTCCTTTCTATGAAACCCAGCCGGCTCATGCTCCGACAATTTATGACTTTTCTTGTAAAGCACTATCTATAAGAAAACACTGAAAATCCAGGGTAAAAATAACAATTTTACCAAGGAACATAAACTAAGGACTTAAGTGAAATAAAACAATTATAAAGGTTATGGTATAACTAAATAAACTATCAGTTATCAACCGACAGGGGGTTGTTTTATAAAAGTTTCAATAAAAACGTTACCAGGACCTAAATGTAATAAACAAGAGTTTTTACTATAAAGACTAACTTGAGTTCAAGTATTACTATGCAGGTAATTAACCCAAAATTCGTGACAAAAGAATTAAAGAAGTAGAAGGGTCAGAGTGAAATATTTTAAATATTTTTTAACGGATCAATTACAACGGGCCGGATCTTCTTTAAGTTAAATTAGTTAATTACGAGAGATTAGTTAAAAACTTTGTATTAAATAACAATGTAATTACACACACTCATTTAATTCAATACAAAGAGTTAATTTTGGTTAACTCAGATTAACTAAACATTCTTTTCAACCAATCTCCTTCTTTCTCCTTAGTGACAGTTTTTTCGGGTAAAAGCCCTTTCTCCAGTAGGCGATAAACCCTAGCCAGCAATCTGGCCACGCCACAGCACTTCGATCGCCCCCGGCTTGAGGAAGTCACTGCATTGACAGCAACGCCTCCTCCGCAACCTGAAGTTAACATGGAATCTGCTGCTAACGCTCCAGGCGTCCCTCCGGTCAACCGTCCGGCCGCTTCCGCATTAATACCTCCGGCTAATCTCAGAGAAGAGTCCGTGGCACAACTGGCACTCAACAACCCACTAAAAACTCCAGAAAATTCGCGAAAATCTTCATCTGGGTCTACTGGTAAATCGAGAGCAAAGGATCATGAAGAGGATTTCTATCAAGGATCTTTTTTCAAGAAACAAAGATCCGACAGGTATATTTCTCCATTACAAGATCCAGAGTCTCCTTTTTTCTTGACCTCCGGTGATCATCCGGAGGCAATTCTAGTCCCTGATAGATTAGTTGGTGAGACCAACTACATTACTTGGGCCAATGGGATGAAGGTCTCATTGGTGTCAAGAAGGAAAGATGTCTTCATCTCTGGACAAATTTTGATGCCCACTGATTGCAACAGTAGAGAATACAATATATGGAAAATAGTTAATGGTTTAGTATTGGCATAGATCTTAAATTTAGTATCCCCACAAATACAGTCAACTATTATGTATTCAAATAATGTAAGTCAAATTTGGCTAGACCTAGAGAATAGGTATAAACAAGGGAATGCCCCCAAGATAAATCAAATCAAGTATGAGTTATGTTGTTTACAGCAAGGTTCTATGAATGCTTCTGACTTTTATGATAAGTTTAGGTCTATTTGGGACCAATTGGTACAAATAGATGAGATTAAAGAGAAATTTTGCATAGGATGTAGGAAACTCTATCAACAAAAAGAGGAAAATGATATGATACATCAATTCCTCTTAGGACTAAATGAAATTTTTTTTAATCTTAGAACTCAAATACTATCACTAGACAAGCTACCAAATATGAATAAATTGCTTGGATTAGTACTGCAAGAAGAGAAACAGAGGTATAAGTTCAGAGATAACACCAATGAAAAAAATGAATCAGTTTTCTATGCAAAAGAAAAAAATTCAACAGAAAGTACAAAAGTCATGTTTTCTAAAAATGGAAAGAAGCTTGACACTAGGTATTATTGTAATAACTGTAAATACTATGGTCATACAAGAGAAAAATGTTATCACCTAGTAGGAAAACCTAAAGAAAAAAATCAAAAGAGGTTTCAAGGAAAAAAGAATCAAGACAACAACATAACAACCACAGAGGCTGCAAATCAAGCAACCACCTCCAACAGTCAGCCACAATTAGCACTGACCCAAGAAGAGATTCAGTTGTTCAAGGATCTCATCTCATCTACCAAGTCTAACTCTGGTAAGAATTTTAATTTTTCTTTCAATATAAATAAAATTTCTGGAAAAATAAATGATTATATTGATAGATGGATAGTAGATACTGGTGCATCTCAACACATGACTGATAATCTACATTTATTTATAAATCCACCAGTAAAAGAGTATAATCATTATGTAACCATACCTAGTGGAAAAAAATTAGTAGTCAAAGGAATAGGTTGCATAAAAATTTCAGAAAACTTAGTTTTAAAAAATGTGTTGTTTATTCCTGAATTTGAAGTTAATCTAATAGCCATTAGCAAGTTAACTTTAGACAATGACATTAAAGTAATATTCAATGATCATTGTTTTCAATTTCAAGAAAACAAATCCGAGAAAGTGATTGGCAAGGGTGAGTCCCATGATGGACTATATTTCTTCACCCCCCACTACTTTCTAGCAAACCTAGCTATTGATTTCAAAACTTGGCATCAAAGACTAAGACACATCTCCTCAAAGAAAATGAAGACATTAGTCTCCAAATACAACATTAAATGTAAAAATATTAGTAGTAGTTGTAAAAGTTCAGATTGTAATAAATTTTTTTCAGATTGTGATAATGATGAGTTTTTTAATAAAAAATCTGTTTTGAATAAAATCAACTCTGTTCAATACAATTGCATGATATGTCCATTAGCAAAACAAACCAAATTAAAATTCCCAATTAGTTCTTCCAAATCTAAAAAATTGTTTGATCTAATCCACATAGACATATGGGGAAAATTTTCAATTATGACCCATGATGGTTTCAATTATTTTTTAACCATTGTAGAAGACCTAAGTAGAGGTACATGGATATACTTAATCAAGAACAAATCAATGGCAATAGAATGTATTGATAATTTTTATAGAATGGTTAAAACGCAATTTCAAACTAAAATTAAAACCATTAGAAGTGACAATGGAGAAGAATTCACTTCTAATAGTTTTAAAAAGATGAGTGAAAAACATGGGATAGTTCAACACTTCTCATGTCCTTATACCCCTGCACAAAATGCAAGGGTAGAAAGAAAGCATAGGCATCTCTTGAACATAGCAAGAGCATTACACCTTCAAGGAAATATTCCATTAGAATATTGGGGGGAGTGCATCCTAACTGCAGCCCACCTAATTAATAGAATTCCTTCCAAAATCATAGGAAACGAAACACCTTATGAAATAGTTCATAAGAAAATACCAAATTTTGAAAGTTTAAAAACATTTGGTTGTTTGTGCTATGCATCAACAACTCAAATAGAAAACAAATTTTCTCCCAAAACCTTTCAAGGAGTCTTTATGGGCTACCCAAAAGGGGTTAAAGGATACTCCATATTAAGGCTTTTAGACAAGAAATTCATCATTTCCAGAGATGTATCTTTTAGGGAATCAATATTCCCATTCAAAGATAATGTAAATTCAGAAAACACAAAAAAATTAAAAACTTTTGAATTTTTTTATGATAATGTGTTTTTATATCATGATGATTCGAATAAAGCCTGGTATGATTATAAAAAGTATGATCAAAGAATCAAAACAAAAAAATCTGATCTAAACAATAAAACAAGATCAGAAAATAAAAATCAAAATCTGAAAAAAATTCAGATTCAAGGTCAAGCAAATAAATCCAAAGTATATTGGAATAAACAATAACTCACAAAACCAATTGATCAATCAAATGGAAAATAAAAGTGAGAATAGAAACTATGATGTTGAATCAAATCATAGCCATAGAGAAAGAGGCTCTATTAATAGTTTTGGAAAATTTCAAAACAATTGTAAATCTAAAAATATTCAGAATAAATGTAATTCTGAGAATATTCAGAATACATATAATTCTGAAAATATACAGAATGCATATAATTTTGAAAATTCTTAGAATAGATGCAATTATGAGAACATTCAGAATACATGTAATTCTGAAAATATTCAGAACACTAACAATTCTGAATATATTCAGAATAATGATGAAACAAATTCATCAAATATAGAGCCAACAACACAAAAACAAAATATATCTCTGAAATTTCAGAAGATGAAATTGAACAGCCTCATGCTGTCCCCTGCATAAATCCAGAAAGACAAATTGAAATACCTGGAAAAAAAACCACAAGGACAGGTAAAGGATATACAAAAGAAAATATACTATAAACAATATTTTTTTTTATTGCAAACATACTTAAAATAGTAAATCAATGATAAAAAAGATTTTAACTTTTCAGTCCTTTCTATGAAACCCAGCAGGCTCATGCTCCGACAATTTTATGACTTTTCTGGTAAAGCACCATCCTCATCCATTCATCATCCATCCATCAGAAGTGAGTTCCCTGGTCCAGGGCTATTCAGAAGTGGGTTCCACTCAAGTGAGCCAGACAAAGCACAATCAATTTTTTTGCTCAAGTGATTAGTCATTTTTTTTTATTCTGCTGAGGTAATCTGAATAATTCCAACCAAATCTGAATATCTATCTATGCGGATTTGAATTTGGGGTCGGGATTGATTATACCCCGGCCCACTGGAGCGGGCTAGAGATACCCCAGGTTCGTTCGACCTAATCTCAATCTAGGTACAATGTTACGCAGGATACTTCAGGTTCGTTCAATCTGATTTCGACCTGATCGAAGAGGTAGAAGAATGTCCATAAGTACTAAGGGGCGAGTCTAATACTCAATATCCTTGTACAAGTCCACAATCATTACACGTGATGAACCTGGGTTTGGTGAATTGAAGTTGGCCTCCAGTAGGCCGGGAGAGGACTCCTAGTTACTGCGCGTGATCGTATACTGAGATGCTCCCCGTCGGTTGTTGGAATGACGGACGCGAGCCAGGCCTCGATGAAGAAAGAGTAAATTTTTGAAAATAATTTTATTTCGTGTGTTTAAAATTAACCATTTTTGAAAAAAAACCTCGGTATATCCGAAATATGATTTTTTTTTCAAAATTCTATTAAAAATGATGAGAAAATCCAATTATGGTGGAACAACCGACAACCGACAACCAACGTACAACCCAATAATAGTAGTTGGCAATTGTAGCAAATGGAGTTTTTTCATAACAAAGTCTTCAAATAATTGAAACATTCAATTTCAATTTCTTCGACTTTTCATAATTATTTATTTACGGTTATTTTCAGTTGAATCGTCGTATGTTGGTGTGCTAAAATAGCTATGCGTATCATGTTCTTTAATTTTTAATCTAACAGTTACAATAATATATTACACAAAACACTAACACATGTACGACGAAAAAAAATATACAGCAAAAAACACTAACTAATGTACGAAATGTCGATCTAATAATCAGGATTTTTTGACGTAATTTAACGTATTGAAATTCGACGTACAGAAAACCTGATATATTTATTTATTTATAGTCTGATATGTAATTATCAATATATTCGAATTCCAGGTGATTTCCATCTCAACTCAAGTTTGAACCGTTTTATGTCGTTGGGGAAGACTAAGTCAGTTCAACGACAAATTTAAAACATCCTCGTCATTATTTTTTTCCACATTGATCTAGTTCAAGTGTTAAAACAACTAAAGTCTAAAGTGGGGTCCATACTTCGGGTGAAATTAACAATGGACCCCACCTAAAATAACTAACGACAAAAACAAAACACAAGATTATTATTATTATTATCATTATTGTTATTGTTATTGTTACTTTTATTAAGGTTATACTAAATTAAATTATTTATTTGGTGAAATCCTATCCATTGGAACCAAGTGGGTTTAGAAAATCTCGAAAACCTGCGGTAATCACGTGACATGTAGAAAGTAGGAAAAAAATTTAAATAAATCTCTCTGTATTTATTAGTTAACACTTCTTATGTCAATACTACAGTTACCCCCCACCCCCACCCTCTTCTTCATCATGATTATCGTACGGATGTCTTTGGTATCCATTTCCATACCCATTAAAGCTATAAAATAAATACTTACTATTTCTCTCTGATACCATATTACTTTAATGAAATTACTTACTATTTCTTTCTGATACCATATTACTTGAATAAAGTTATAATTATTTTTTTATCTTTCTTATAAAACTCGAATTTGAGTCGATAAACTATAATTATTATGGTAACATGGTATCAGAATGTAATTGTGAAAGTGAAAAATGTTTTATTATATCATATGCATGCATGCCAAGAATTACAGACGCTATTTTATTTTTTAATTAATTGTAGTTCAGATGAATACAACATGATGACAATTGACAATGAATTCAGATGAATCAGTGTTCAATAATCTGATCACAAGCTACCGATGCATTGTTTCTTGTACAGAAATTGGGCTTCGATGTCTCTCCTCCGTTTTTCATCCCAGTCGTTTCCGACGGCGACGTCGATGGTGGTGGTGTTGGGTTCTTTAACAATGTTCACACCGAACAACCGCATGACCTGCACCGGCGGTGGCGGTACAGGTACCGGTAGCGGCATTGGAAGGACTACATAAGGGTAGTATCCGCTGGTGGAAGTGTTCTTGTGTTTCCAATCGACGTAAAGCTTGTCATCGGATCCAACGGAGCGGTAGAATCCGACGAGATCTCCGGCGTTGAGGTTCTTTTCTTTGACGAATCTACTCCATCCCTTTGTCAGTACGTAACACTGGCTGCTATTCCAATAGGAGTAACGGAACCTCCATACTTTCCCGCCGGTATCTTCGAAGTTGAGGAGTAAACCTTTGTCGGCGGTTTTTATTGGGAAGTGTTTCTCGGCATGGTGTTTGGGTATGACCAACCGATTCAACTTCCCGACGTCACTGGGCGTGACTGCTTTCTCGAACAGTAATTGCCGAGCTTGCGGTGGTTGTTGCAGACTATACCGATGCCCAAACACCATCGTCGTCGAATTACCCACCTCCCGTCGCCGACTCTGTTGAAGCTCGTCGTAGTACGTGTGCCGTCGGAGCATATCAACGATCTCCGTCTTGGAATGGGAATTGAGAAAAACCAACTCCATGTTATAATCATCATCTTCAGCAGTGGAAAGCTGTCCGAAGTTTACAACGACGTCACGTCCTCGGAACCGTGTTGCAGCGATATCATACGCCTTAGCAGCATCAACCTCATCGTTGAATGTCCCTAACCACACACGGTGGTGTTTCTCGTATATCTGAGATCCCCATCTCCCGTTCGGCTGCGGCACCACTCCTTTGTATTGCGACGATGGTAGCTTCCTTATCTCACCACCTTGAACTTGAACCACCGTAGTACTCCTCCCTCCATCTCTTCCAGCGCCGGTTGTACTGTCTGACATGTTTTGAATTCCTTCAGCTTCCCACTTATACACACACACACACTTTCTTAATCTCTGATACCAAGAAGACACATGATTTGAACTCTGATACCATGAAACAAATGATGACAGATAAGATGAGTTTAAAAGGCTGAGATCTGAACAGACTAATTCATAATTAAGTTTTAATTATTCTTTTTTTTTTTCATCCCTTTGAGAAAGATTGACAGAGTAAGCACTGTTATAAGCCAATCAATTCTATTGATGATAGTAACATATATATACAAGAACAAGACAAGTCTTTATTTATTTATTTTTTCTCATTTGACCTACATTATTATTTTTGTTTAAACAATATCTCTTACCTAACTAACTTCAAACTGAATTACAGGTAATTACAGTTTACAAAAATAAGTAATACTTTTTACCGATCTCGCCGGAGATCTATTTATATTCCATTGACCGTACAAGGTACAATGCAAGTTGGTCATGTGGGGAGAGGGGGGCAATGGTTTTTACTATATTAGTGGTCACATGAGTTAGCTAGCTGGCCGGAGCTCTTTCATGTCCCCCTTCCCTTCTTCTATATTAATCACAACAGAAACGATATTTATTTTCAAGTCATCAACCTGTTTTTCTTCATTTCAAAAAAAAAAAAAAAATATATAGATATATATATATATATATCTGAATCGAATTCTATATATATATATAAAGCGAATTGAATAAACACCGTGTACCAGTTCGTTTTATCTTGGGTTTACTATTTTAGAATTAGTTAAATAATTAAAATTGCTATCTTATAATTGTCACATGGCAACGTTAGATTGCTTGATTGTATTTCTATTGTATATATATATGTGGTTAGAGTGAATGAAAAAGATATAAATTGAATACTCAACAATGTTTTGTTTCTTCTTTAGGCTTTTTCGGGAGATTTTTTTTCTTAACTTCAGGCTCCTTCGGAAGATTCTTATTCTTTTCAATCTCAGGCTCTTTCGGGAGATTTTCTTCTTCTTAATTTTAGGCTCATGCATGAAATTTTTTCAGTTCATGTTCTTTAACGATCGGTAATGAAGAATGGTTGTTACACATTGTTTGTGTGCGTCCACCTGATCGATTTTAACTGTCCAAAAATCATCTGTATTCAATAAGGATAAAATAAAAATACAAATTAAATCTTGAAAAAAATGGTTTGTACGTTCCAGAATCGATAGACGCACCCAGTCGCAATCAATCTAGACGCATCAAAACCGTTCTCTATTAGAATCAATTTGATATGAATTCATAGATATTGACGACGGACTAAAAATCTATTTTTTTGTAGTATATATATACACAGATAGTCTTTTTTTACAAGATGTAAAAATGTCTACCAATTCAAATAGACCTGTGACCAGTTGTTGTGCCAATATTTAATCTTCTGTATAATTCATAGAATATGTTGAAGTTAAGATTTTGAAATCAATTTAAGACGACAAGGATGTTACAAAAACCAGACATGTTTGTTAACTAATGATTTTGTGAATTATAATGATTCATTCTAAATTCTAATTGCTGACAGAATTAACTATAGATGGTAGTTACTAAATTAAGCCTCCGGATCGAAGAGCTTTTTGTCTCTGTAAATTGTAATATAAATATTGGGTTTTCATTGTACGAACGTAAAAAGCAAGTGATGCAAGTTGCAGTGCGGCATCTTCTTTCCATGTTTCCACTTGCGTTGGTTTGGAACACACTGGTGTCACTGGGACTGTTCAATATGGTTGTTGGGAGTTAATTGTTCGTTGTTATTCAATGGGATTTGGAAAGTATAAGGTTACTATATCAATTTTCCATTCCATCTTTCATCAAGGTTATCAATGATATTTACTATATCAGGACGAGCTTGTTGATCGAGATTCAGACCCTACCTGACTGATGATACCCTCGGCCTACTGAGCGTCTCCAGATCCATCAATTGCCAAAACCTCGACTCGACAGAGTGGCCCAGGAACATGAAGGACAAGCCTGGCGTCGGAAATAGCATGCAGAAGGTCTATCGATCGATAGTCTCTTAAGAAAGAGAGAGATACGATGATGTAATAATAGTCTGACCTTGAAATATGATCGGCAAAATACGTCTTATAAATGATAGATATCGTATGAGATAACTTGTAAGAAAAGCATATAGTTTCTTTTATCACACTTCTACCCTTGTGGGTGATTTTGTTGTTGAGTCTTTTTATTTTCTTGATTTTTTTTTTGAAAATAAAAAGAGGTGATCACATGCGATCCACCCCACTACTCTTCGCATTGATCCAGCTAAGTGATTTTACGATCGTTTAGGCCTTCAACAACCTCTGAAAACTGATTCGATATTTTCTAAAACGATCTATGTCTCATCGTTCTTACGTAATGGGTCTTGGACAATGGAGAGTGTAAAAACCCTGGTGTACTCCAGACATATTTTCCTCTTTCAAGGAAAAACTTTGTCATCACTTTTCGATTCATCGTTCGTAAGTGATTACTCATGTCTTTTCTACTGTAGAAAAATTAAGATCATTTTCCAAGAGGTAAAACTCTCTATGAATATGATTTTTAAGTCTTTCTATTAACACACTTTACCATTCTATGCTTTTGGTGAGTCAGAGTCTTCATTTTCTTGATTTTTACAAGTGACCTGCTACACTACAAGAAAACAGGAAAACAACCACAGACAAGATCAATGATCTTTGATCAAATCCGTGGCTAAATTGATTTAGCCAAGAGAGTGGTCGTGGCTGATTTTTAGCCGGTTTGTTGGTGGTAAATTTGAAGGAAGATGAGGGGCACTATTTTATGGGTAAATTGCTTCTCAGTCCCTAAATTAATTGATCTGGACTCTCGTTATCAGTCAACGTCTGGTTTTATTTATTTAACGGTTGGCGGTTGCATTGGTATGGTATGTTACCTATTCTTGCTCATGGTCCTCGTCATTCCGGTTAAAATTAGCGTCCGGTTTGATCTGATCATGTTAAAGTTTAGGTGATTTTGTTGTAGGTTCGATCACGACAATGAATTTAATGGGTTTCGGGACGGACTACGGCACGGATTATGGAACAGAAGCACCGCCGATCCCGGGACTGCTTCCCCCTAGCCAAGCGCAACCGGGAAGGTCCATAAGCAAGCTCGGAATCGGAATCGGACCTGACGGAATCATCCGGCGATCTCTCCATTTCGGTAACAAAGGAATCTTCGCCGAAGATCTTAACGTATCGGAGAAGAAAATATTCGACCCACAAGACAAATTCCTCCAGACATGGAACCGGATTTTCGTGGTTTCTTGCATGGTGGCTGTTTCCATCGACCCATTGTTCTTCTACCTTCCGGTGGTCAACCAAAATTCAAATTGTCTGGGCATCGATTCAAGATTAGCCGTAATCTGCACCACATTACGGACGATCATCGATTCGATATATCTCATCCGCATGATCCTCCAGTTCCGAACCGCCTTCATCGCTCCGTCGTCCCGCGTCTTCGGCAGAGGCGAACTTGTAATCGATCCCGCCGAGATCGCCAAGCGGTATTTACGATGGCATTTCATAATCGACGTTCTCTCCATTCTACCCATCCCTCAGATTCTGGTGTGGAAATTTCTTCACAACTCCAAAGGATCGAACGTACAGCAGACCAAGAACGCGTTGCTGTTCATAGTACTCATACAGTACATCCCGAGATTTTTCAGAATCCTACCGTTGACGTCGGAGATGAAGAGAACTTCCGGCGTCTTCGCCGAAACTGCTTGGGCAGGTGCTGCGTATTACCTCTTGTTGTATATTCTCGCCAGCCATATCGTAGGTTCTTTCTGGTATTTGCTCGCCGTAGAACGTGAATCTTTCTGTTGGAGAAACTTCTGTTTGGAATCCAACATGTGTAATCCTACTTTTCTCTACTGTAATCATCAACTGACACTTCCGCCAAACTGGAAAACTCTCAGCACCAAGATCTACGGTGAGAAATGCTTAGCCAAAGGCGACGATCCTCCCTTCAATTTCGGAATATACACCTTGGCATTGACGTCCGGTGTGGTTGCATCGAACAAGTTTTTCTCCAAATATTGTTACTGCTTGTGGTGGGGTTTGCAGAATCTCAGCACACTTGGGCAAGGTCTTATAACTAGTACTTATCCCGGCGAGGTCATTTTCTCCATCACACTTGCCATCGGCGGCCTCATTCTCTTCTCCCTCCTTATCGGTAACATGCAGGTAATATCGATAATTAGGCTTTCTATTTATACATCGTTTAATATCTGATCCTGATCCTGATCTTAACCTTAATTCAGACATATCTGGCGTCTCTGACGGTTCGACTGGAAGAGATGAGATGCAAAAGACGAGATTCCGAGCAATGGATGCACCATAGATTGCTCCCACAAGAGCTAAGAGAGCGGGTGAGACGGTATGATCAGTATAAATGGCTAGAGACACGGGGAGTTGACGAAGAAAGCTTGGTGCAGGTTCTTCCCAAGGATCTGAGAAGAGACATCAAAAGACATCTGTGTCTGGCGCTGGTGAGAAGAGTGCCGTTGTTTGAGAATATGGATGAGCGTCTTCTAGACGCCATCTGTGAGCGTCTGAAGCCGATCCTGTACACAGAAAAAACCTATCTCGTGAGAGAAGGTGATCCTGTGGATGAGATGTTGTTTATCATACGAGGTCGTCTGGAAAGTGAGACGACTGACGGTGGCCGGAGTGGGTTTTTCAACAGAAGCTTGCTCAAAGAAGGTGATTTACTGATTTACTGATTTCTATTCTCAATCTTAATAATTTAGACATTGTTTTTCGATTTTTTTTTGAATGAAATAAAGGTGATTTCTGCGGAGAAGAGCTTTTGACATGGGCACTGGATCCGAAATCCGGCGCGCACCTTCCATCTTCGACGAGAACCGTCAAAGCTTTGATGGAGGTCGAAGCTTTCGCTCTTGAAGCTGAGGAGCTTAAATATGTTGCAGGTCAGTTCAGACGTCTACACAGCCGACAGGTTCAACATACCTTCCGCTTCTATTCCCAACAATGGAGGACCTGGGCCGCTTGCTTTATCCAAGCAACGTGGAGAAGGTGTTCTCGGAGGAAGATAGCCGAGCAACGTCGGAGAGAAGAAGAGGAAGAAGAAGATAATTACGACGACGGCGATGATGGTGGTGATGATGGCTCTTCTAATAATCTCGGCGCTGCTCTCTATGTCACCAGATTCGCATCACAGGCTCTCCAAGGCATTCAAAGACATAGGAACCAAACTGCAAGAGATATTGTCATGCAAAAACCCCCTGAACCCAATTTTGAAACAGACAATGAAGATTGACTTTCATATTCAGAAGTTGACTTTTTCAATATATAATGGTTGACTTAAAAAAGTCAACCCATAATATGTTATTTTTTTTGTAGTATATATATTGTATAAACTAATTCACTAATAAAATTTGCTCATTTAGTGAACAATTACTATTAAAATTTCTAAATGTTAATGATTTGAATCTTACTGAGTATCATTTTTTATTACAATTTACCTGATAATATATTATATGACTACAGTATATTATCTGTAGGTAGACGGGTTGAAATTCAACAAAAAAAAATTCTGACTCACAAAAAACATAAAAGTAAAAATGAGATAATGAAATAACTTAAAAAATCATATCCATATGAGAATCTATCTCTTGAAAGATGAACTTTCTTTGAAAGTAAAAACGATATGAGTAACCACTTGCATGTAGTGGATAGAAAGGTGATGACAATGTTTTCTTTAAGAAAAGAAAAAGATGTCAGGAACACACTAGAGTTTGTTCACCCCATTGTCTAAAGCCCACTACGTGAGAACAATAAGACATAGTTTGTTTTAAAAAACATAGAGTCAGTCTCAAAAGGTTGTTAAAAACTTAAACGATCGTAAGATCACT
Source organism: Zostera marina (assembly GCA_001185155.1). Taxonomy (NCBI): domain Eukaryota; kingdom Viridiplantae; phylum Streptophyta; class Magnoliopsida; order Alismatales; family Zosteraceae; genus Zostera; species Zostera marina. The sequence continues at coordinate 294,665 of LFYR01000667.1, read as the reverse complement.
TGACTGAATCAATGCAAAGGATGTGGGGCGAATCGCATGTGATCACACCTCTTTTTTTGTTTTGAAATTTATATATTAATAGATAGTTTTAACTTCAAAAAAAAGTAGATAGACATTTCTACACTATGTAGAAAAATTGATGGTACATATCCAGACCTGGACAAACTGGATCGGGAACCAATCAAACCACGAGTAACCCGTACTCTTGTCCTAAAACACTCACAAAGAAAACTGCTTCAGCTTGGTCGCAGATTGGTCAGATCGGTCGATCTAGTGCTGAAACGGAGCGGTGGATCGAATTCGATGTCCCAGGAGTTGATTCGAGTACGTCAAACCCCTCGGCTCCCACATTACCACTGGTTTCACCGATTTTGGATCGCCGTTGATCTTGGTTTCCCGGTTGGACCATTTCGCGTGCATTCGGTACTTCTGAAACCCACCGCACAAAGATAGATGAACGGTTCAGATCAGACGCAAATTCGTTTAAATAAAGAATTTTTTTTAAACATGATTAATTTTCCATGAAACCCTAAAAAAAAACCTGTAGATGGCTTTTGACCTCGTCGTTGGTGAGATCATCAACCTGCAAGATCTGTCTAATTTGCTTGGGAGTTGCAACTGAAAGTAAATTAATCAATGGTTATTAATGAACTGGTCGGCTGGGGTTAATTTGATTTAATTTGATTCAATTCATACCGTGTGGACCGCCGAGGATTTGGAGGGTGTGGACGAACCGTCGATGTAGCTCCGGTGACCAACACCTCCTTTCCTTTCTTTGTTGGTGATGCTGATCACGGTGGTGATGTTTAAGAAGAAATTTGTTTTCCTGAAAACCATCCATGCAGCACACGGATTTAGATGATGAGATCGATAGAAATTAAGATAGAAAAATTGTTCAGAATTAATTACGTTTTTGTTGGGAGATGATAAGGTTTTTTTATCATTGTTCCAGAGTTGTGCAGATTTCAACCAACTACATCGGCTCATCTTCTCCAATCTATCTCCTTCATCATCGTCGTCGTCTTCGTTAAGTTTTTTGAGTACAGTGGGTTTCAAAGGAATGAACTCTTTCAAAATAGGAGTTGAATCGTCGACGCATCTCTCCTCCTCCTCATCCACCACCAAAATCGGCATCGCCGCCGCCACCTTGCAAATTTCTCCTCGATAATTCTTGATGACTACATCGAAAAATTAATCAACCCCCAAAATCAGAAATTATTACGCTCGTACAAACACGCTATATCTATATATGTACATATATACCTCGGTCGAGGAGATCGAGAGAAAGCGGAAGATCGCGTCGGAAAATCGCTATCTTATCCCTCTCCTTCTCCAATGCATCTACATACTCCTGTTGTTTCTGCAAACTCATTTTTAGGCGTGTCGTGTTCGTGTTGTGTTCGTGTTGTGTTCGTGATTTTGATTTTTTTGTTGTGTTCGGGAATAATTATACGAGGAAGGAATAATTACAAAGACATTACAGTGATTACACACTTAATTATAATCTGTTTTTTAATTTTAATTTAATTTAAATATGGTTGGATTGTTTTTTAATTTTAATTGAAATTGAAATTAGATTATTGGATGCATGAATATCGAATATTCTTGGAATATCTCAGTCTTAAAATTCAAGTTAAATAACAACCACAATTAAATTCACTAATTAAGTAATTAGTTACCGAAATCTCGTAATCGACTGTAATTAAAAACAGATAAAATCTGAGTCGAAGACGTGGGGAAGGATGTGGAGAAAATCGATTTGGAATCTTAAAAGAATCTTCTCTGGAATCAGCGGTTGCGCATGACTTCTCGAAGACTTTGACTTTTATTTTAATGTTTTTTTTTTGCGATTTTTCCCCGCCGCGCCGCCACATCTTCAGATAACATATAAAAATGGCGTCACCTCTTGTCAGACTGTCAATTTTAGAGCATATCCGATTTCGTGTTTGAAAATAATAAGGGTTTAAATTTTAAATTGTTTAATTTAATGGTTGATTGTTAATTTAGATTTAAGATTCAAATGAATCATTCATTCTCTTTTTATATGTTTGTTATTTTAATTTAATGATGAATGAATAATGATGATATTAAGATTGAGATCAGGCCGGCATATGTCGTCATCTATTATATTTTAAATATATGATTTGACAAGATGAATAAAATTATTTGATTTGAATCAATCAAATAAAATATCTCATTTCCAATATGTCTATCTTGATATCTCATTTTGAGTGAATTATAAAAATAAAGAATGAAACTTTGGATTATCTCATTTCCAATACTGGTGATTGCTAGTTTTCCTCGTATCTGGAGTTTCTTTTATACCATAAATGCCAAACAAAGACAACCAGAGCTTCCTAGTACAAGCCCCAAAATGGTGCTTGCAGCATGAATTTTCTATTTTGTTGATTATATCTATAATTCTTGGCTAGTAGTTATACCCACACTACAAAAAAAAAATGATTTTGTACGTGACGAAAATCCGTCATTACTACTTATAAACTGTCACGAAAAGATATAAACAAGAGGGCGGATTTTTAGTGGACCAAAGAAATCTTGTAAAAAAATTCAAATTTCCTCTAAAATTAACATAAGTCAACAAAGAGTTGAAATCTATACGAGCAACAGTTATTCAATCAACATTTCATCTACTTTAAAGACAAGTGTCATACCTTCAGCATTGGAAGGTAAAATGATGATATTGACATAGTTCATGAATCATGATGATATTCGCTGCTAGTTTATTACTAATTTTATTGCTAGAAAAAATATCCAAGTTGACTAAAAAAGCCAAATTAGAACTCATTACATGGTTGATGGTTTATGGTTTATACTTGAATTGGAATGTTTTACAAATTGCCTAAGAGAAGAAGAATACATTATTCAATGCAAAAAAATACCCACTCACCAACCAATAACAATAGCAATCAAATTACTTAATTACCTGATGTTAGTAGATTGTTACCGCATAACGAAGCAATCCAGTTTTTTCTAAAATGTCACGTTTTTATCGGATTTGCAGCATTCTGCCGCAAAAATCTTCCAATCATCTCATAACTTGTAAACGTAATGACAGCAGCTGGAGTTGTTCTCAGAAGATTGGTGATACATCCACGGTAAAATCCTGGAACACCTTCCTTGTAGAAAACCTTTTTAATACAGTCTATCACTCCTGTGTATTGCCTTATGGAAGAATGACCCTGTTCTTGTAGTCTTGACCTCACAACCTGAAAATGGCAAAAAAAAAACACTAATCACTAATTATTCGTCTTTTAAAAATAAATAAATAGGAAAGGTGAAGAAATAATAAATACTTCGTGAGGATATGTCAACAGTGAAGCGAGTACTTTAGATATTGATGATGAAGCAACAAGACTTCCAGGGCTAATCTTATCGACAGTAGTATTCTCTACAAGTAAAAAAAACAATGGTATCAAATTCACTTGTATTTTCAAGTTTCGACCTGGAATATATTTACTACCTCTTCTTGCAAGGTAGTATTTGACCCTTTCGTATGTTGGGAATTGAATAGCAACATGACTAATTCCTGCTAAAGAAGGCAAGAGGCCACTGTTTACCACAAACAAAAGTGTGAACAGAAAAAATCCTTGGTCAATATATTCATGACAATTATGAGATACTAGCAATTAAAGTAGTGGTCATGCCATCTAACCTATATAAGCCCCGCAAACCCTCTTCGTGGGCAATTCTTTTTAAAGCAGAAAATGCATTTCCATAAGGAACCACTCCTGGTCTCATTCCTTGTGTCTGTAGATGGAAGATATTTATGATCAGTAAAATTGCAAACGTACGACCCTCGTTCAACAAACAATGCATTCGAATTGGATAAATCTACAACTAGGAAAAAAATAACGTTCAAACATAAATAGAGAATTAATATTGAGAGAAAGAGAGAGAATATTGTCTCTAATTTTCACATCGGAGGGCTCTCATGTTGTAATCTACTATTCTTAAAAAACATCATTGTCGCAGTGATTCTAAAATATAGTTAATTTAATTTTAAAAACATTCAAATAAGATGTCGATAAAATGAAATTTGTGTTGAAAAGGCAGACTGTTAAGGCTACACAACTTAAGTGACTGGGAGAAACAATTTAAGGACAATCATATACACCATTTACTTCCTATCTTTTAAAATTACAGGGAAAACATATTCTTTTAAAATTTTCAGGCTGTAGTGATTACGCTTTATGGCATTACTTATTTTCAACATTGATAATACAAATAAAGTAGAGCTAGTCATAGAAAGGACAGATATTAATAATAATATTACAGTATGTTTTTCAACTGTAGTCTGTACATAATAAGCTACGCCTACTAATATGGGATAATGTGAAATTTTGGAAAAATATATCGATTAGTTTATTTGTCTGTACTCTATATTAGTTTGTCTATAATAATAACATGCATTTTACTTAAAGTGAATATTTTTGCTTTAATAAGATGTAATATAAATGTCATCAACCAGTTGGTACAGTGGTAAAGACTAAAGATCTTGTGTGAATGTGTAGCACACTAGCACCAAAGGTTGGGAGTTCGATCCTCAGGGTCACCCAAGTAACAATTACTTAACATTTGTAAAATGAAATCTCTTATGGTAATAAACCCTAGACAGTTAAATAATAATATTAGGAACAGACATAGTCTTAAAATACTAAACCATAATGTATAATGGTTAGTTTTTTTAGAATAATGGATTGGCAGGCAATAAATACTTGAAAATCCTAACCTGTTGGGACTCTTAAAAGTAAATTTTAAGCCAAACCAATAAATACTTGAAATAAGACATACTTGGAGTCTAGTTTTCACAACCCACACGGGATTAGTTGCAATGGCTGTTGCTGCCCCAGCCCCTGATGCGGCTATAATGGTTGCTCCAATTGAGAGTTGGTTATCATCGTCAACTACATGTCCAAACTTTAAGAGTGTTAGTTTTGGTTAAGCCTTGCTCTGATGAGAATGTGGCTCTGTAAGAAAAAGATAGCAAAGATGGTGTAAACTAACCATGCGACTTAAGTAGACTTTTGAGCTTGTTATAAACTGTGAAAGACACCTGTTTGAACAGGATTAACTTTAATAAAAACCAAAAATATGCAAAAATTATCAAACGTTTGTAAATTAATAGATGGAAAAACTCAAAAAAGAGAAAATGGTAGGTAACATGATTTTTTATCAGACGTTTAGAATAATACTGTATTTTATGCTTTAGTGAACAGGTGAATAATATAACAATCTAACAATGATCCTTGAAATTTTCAAAATCCCTATCAGTTTTAAACTTTGTATATCAAAATTTTGGCGTCTACATTTTTACATGAAAGCATACTTACTGCCCAAGTTGGAAGTAAAGCTAAAATTGTAGGAGACAAGCCACGGTACATTCCCTTGATCCCTTCATTTTTAACGATTTCTTCTAAGCTTGACACTATGAGACTTCCTGGTCGAGGCACACAATCCGAGTGTTTTAGAATAAATATACATAAATTTTTTTGCAACACGCAGTCAACTCATATTTTCATCATGGAAATTTTACCAATGCGTACCTTTTCGTCCAGAAGGAACACTTGTCAATCCATGAACCTGAAGTCTAGTCTTGATCACATCCAATGGACACACAAAGGTAGCAGAAATAGCTCCTGAAGGGATTACAAGTTTGATAATACAAAAAATAAATCAAAAATAAACATTCAGGAGAGAAGCAATTGACAACCCATAAGAATATTTATAGATCCCTCAATTACCGTAGTTCAATTTTTCACTTCAAAAAAAATCAAACTGTAGAATAATTTGAGAAAATCACTGAAAAAACACTGTCAATATTTTTCTCTCTCCAACCCTTCAAAATCCCCAATTTTCACAGAACAACATTCCTCCCACACCACACCACATACCCATCTATCAACAGAAGAAGAAAACGAAACCACACAATCCAACCTAATTTCGGCTTTGCCCTTTCGCCATCACTAACACGCATCACAATCCAAAATCCAGCAAGGGATGGAAATGCGAAAACAAACCCCCCACTTCAAAAGATTCCATCTTGGAAGAAAAGAAGAAACGAGAGGTGGGAGGAATAAAACGTAGTGGTAAGATACCCGCGGCTGCTCCAGCGCCGGCATCGATGGCGATATCTTTAGCAGATCGATGGTGTATCTTCGATTCCCCATCCACCATCACTATTGCGAGAATTAGGGTTTGGAGTAACCGCCGACCGAGCGTTTGTAAATTTGAGTGATCGTTCGTACTTCCACCATTGACAATAGTAAGCGTGTTTGTCTGAAAGATATAGTTCAGTTTCCAAACTACAAACCGAAAAATGAAAAATGAAAAGAGAACAACATCTGGTGTAATTGCCAAAAAACACCTGAAAAATAAAAACATCTCTATCTAATCTTAGCCGAAATCTCACTAAGGGTGTCAATAGTCACATATTGTTATATTGTAGTGGAAATATAATAAAAATACGTACAGATTCGATTATTCGAATATTGGATTTTCAGAAATCTTAATAGTTACTATGACCAGTAGAGTTATTGTTTTACTGGTAATCCCTTTTCTCTCTGTCTTCCTCCTATATCATCGATGGAATCTGATAAATGATTTTAATTCCTCTCTTCCTTCTTCCATATCAGAGCTCGCCTGGTCGTGTAGTCTTGCGGAGCGGCCCAATCTTTTTCCTGTTTCAGTCTTCTCTCAGTTGGTAACATCTTCAACTGGTACGTGGTAGAATCCTTTCAATTCTTGCGACTATACATTCAAACAACGACAGTTTACAATGTCTAGTTTCTGGTGATATACCAAATTTACATAATATATCATCGGTTATAGTACACAACGAGATTCGAAACCTTAATGGTAACTGTTACCATTTGAGCTAATCTCTCTGTGTTGGGTGGGTGGAAGGAGTGAGGGAAAACGGAAAAAATGTCAGAAACACATCAGAGTTTTTTCACCCCCATTGTCCAAGACCCACTACGCGAGAACGACGAGACATAGTTCGTTTTAGAAAATATCGAGTCAGTCTCCAAAGGTTACTGAAACCTGAAGACTTAAACGATCGTAAGATCACTTGACTGGATCAATGCGGAGGGTGTGGGGTGGATCACATGTGATCACACATTTTTTTGCTGTGAAATTTATATATTATCGGGTAATTTTAATTCAATAAAAAAAAGAGTGAGGATGTTTTAGCAATTTTATAAAGAAGTTATATTTGAACCTACATTTAAGCGAAGTATAAGTGTGAAAGTGTAAATTTACAGACTGTAAAAAGACAGCGTGTTGATTTTAATAGATATGTAGTAATGGCCGTTGATGATAAAAATCTAACTTGTAAAAAATTGGGATTTTATCCCATATTTGGAAATTGAAAATTGGAAATTGGAAATCTCAGATGTTTAAACTGTGCAGAAAACCTAAAATGATTTCTTCTTGGTTACTTTTTTGCTTGAATTGAAGTCGGAGGACCAGAGTGAAATATGCAATCGGCGGCGATAGAGGCGACGATTCCGGTGGTGGACAGACAGTTAGTTGTGGTGGTGGAAGGAACGGCCGCTTTGGGTCCTCATTGGAGCACTATTTTCTCTGATTATCTTGAGAAGATCATTAGGTTTTTGCCATGATTCGTTCTTTTATTTTTACCACTGTAGTGTTGATTGAGATCGAGTTTTTTTTTACTGAATGTAAGTTTGGTGTTTTGGTACAGAAGTTTCTGTGGAAATGAGGTTCCTTCTGAACAGCCACAGGTGATTACAGTTATTTTGGCCGTTTTTGATCTTCCTGCAATTTTTCTCTTTGTTGTTTCTTCGGTTGATGATTGATATGTTTTTTTTGGGAGTGATCATCAGAACACCTTGGATTCGCGTCCTGACCTTGGGCTGGTTATGTTCTATGCACATGGACCATATAGTGGTGGGTTTTCCTCTATCATCATTGTTTTTCTCTTATATTCCATCATCCTTGGGTTGGTTATGTTCTTCTTTTATATGGTGATTTCTTATTCTTTGCAATCATACATTGTCGCATTAACAGTTTTTCGACACTCTCAACTCTCTAGCCTTGGTTAATGGTTTGATTAGAGATGAACCCAAATCTCCAGGTGAATTCAGATAGGAATGGAAAGAAGAAGAAGATTAAGCTAAAATTTCATTTCCTATCCCATAAGTTCTTCCACACGTAGTAATGATTATATTTTCTTAATTGAATTACTATGCATGGAGGAAATTATGAGATTGGAAAGGAAAAATTAACTTCCTTATCCCCTTCTTCTTCCTGTTTCGATCTGAGTTTAAGAACCATAGTTAAGAGTCTTTTAGAGAGATGATGTAGTGTGGCGGAAATCATCAGTTGTAGTTTTGCATAAGTACTTGAGTTTTAATGGTTGTTTTGACCAATCTTTCACAATAATTAATTTCAGAAGGTGACGTGCAACAAACCATTTGGATTAACGACACTGATAGATTTCTTCAAATGTTGAAAGGGCTACGATTTAATGGTGGTGGCTTCAGTGATTCTTGTGTTACTGAAGGGCTTGCCGAAGCGTTATTGGTAATTTGGTATATGATCAATAAATTTGATATAATGGGTTTGAAGAATGAAATAAAATGTTATGCTCAGCGACCTTCATTTGATCTTTCGTATATAAGATCTTGTATTTTATTTAATGTCTGATCAGATTTTTCGCTTAGGTTTTGTTTTAACATAATTGATGTATTTTTTTTAAATCAATAAATATTTGATATCCTTAGGGTATGAAATCCCAACTCCTTAAATTACTACATTAAGTCTTTTGCCTTTTCCGAACTTTACATAAAATACCATCTTATACTTTCTTTAAAGCTTAGAAGTTCAGACATTTAATTATTGAGTTATATTTATATATCATGATGTTTTCATTCTGTATAAATATAATTAAGCTCACATGTTTATATTAAATTTCAATTTATGGTTGCAATGTCACAGTGAATATCACATAATTTATTGAAATTGCTTTCTTCCTGCTAGACTGCTAGTTGTCAATGAAACATAATTTTGAATAACATAGGAAAGTGTTTTGCAGAATTGTTACCATACTTGTAAGTTGTGATTTCACCACATAAGCTTAGTATATTCTGAAAACGTGTATGCTATCATCTATCTTTTTTTAGATGTTCGGGGTTAATTCAAATGGAAGTCACAGTCAACCAAGGCCTGATTGTCACAAACATTGTATTCTTGTTGCTGCGAGCAATCCCTACCCTATTGAAACATATATTTACAAGTATGTACCTCAGAACACAGAAACGAGGAGGAATTGTTCTGTGCCGATGGAGGCATACCTTTCTGATGCAGTTATGGTTGCTAAAAGATTTTCTCAGGTGCTAGAAGAATAGTTTTCGTGTTTAGAATACCCACTTGATTTGACTTTGAATCTAAGCATCATCTTATTTTCTATGCAGTTTCCTTACTCTCTTTCCGTTATTTCAGCAAGACAACTTCCTAAACTTCAAGAAGTATACGATGCAGTAAGTTCAAATTCTTTCACTTTGTAATTGAATTGTATCACTTGCACTTTAATTATCGGTTTAGTTTGTTTGTTGATTTGTCCTTCTATTTGTTTCATTAGGTCATGTGAAACTTGATCACTAATCTACTTTCCTATTTGTTTCTAAAATAATATTAGAAGCTATTTCCATTGAAAAGTTATATTGTAGGCTACTAGACTTCATAAGTTAAATGTCAAAAACATTAGATTATTTGATATTAGCTCAATTGGTGATGTTGGCATCATAATTCAGAAAGAGGTGTGGCGGTTACGACCACTACTACACGGCTATATTCATTGGTATAGAGGCTTCTGTAGAAGTCTATAGCGTTTTGCTGGAATCTGGTCGAACATCATCGGTAAGACCTAAAAAGACAAAGGGGTTGGAGAGGCTTGCTAAACTAACCTCTTTAATAACTGGAAGACACGTAGAAAGAAGCTGCCTGGGAATTTAAAAAAATATAATTTAAAAAAAAAATACAATTCAATTAATTGAAAAATATTTAAAGTTTTTTTTTGAATTGAAAACAACATTAAAGTTTTAAACATAATAAAAGTAAATAATCAAAAAAATGAGATCATAAGGAAAAAAATGAAGCAAAAAACATTGAAATAACGATGGGAAATGAGAATTGAACTAGTGTTAGCTGTTGAACAAATAAACTCAGAAATAAGTAAATAAAGAAGTAAGAAATAACAATGGCAATAAATGTCTAATTTATGACAAGTGTTGAACAAATAAATAAGGTATATCATACATTTATCACTGTCGACTAGGGGTGAGCAGACCCGTACTGTTTTGAGAGTGTTTGGGGTGAAATATTCACCACCTTCGGGTTTTACAGACCCGGTCACCCCACACTATCTGTCCCAGCCATAAAACCGGCCGGGACTGGGTCAACCAAAATGGGAATTTACCCATGTGCCCCGGTGTTTCAGACCCGCCCAAACCCATCCCGTGATTTTTAGAAATTAGAGATCAAGTAAAAATTTCGACGGTGGAGGGTGGGTGAGGTAAACAAATTAGGATTTAAGCAATCAATAAATTATATCATGGAAGTTTTGAGACTTTGGGCTTTTATTTCATTTTTTGGGGCTTATTTTATCTTGATATAAGTTGAATGTTAGGCTTAATAAATTATATTTGATATTATCTATTATATAATATAATATTAATTATATTATTGTTGATGGGTCAGTTTTTTAATGGGATGGGATGAGGAGGACCCGGACCCACCCCAGAACTCCGGATCCAAACCACTTACCAGGGTTTTTTTCAGTCTCAACCCCAGTCCCAGCTTCATCCTTAGATATATTAGATGGGCTTTGGTATAACTGTATAACATCATTTTAATCGATCAAGAGAGATAACTGGATACCACTTGCATGAGTAAAAGTGTATAATGCCGACTAAAATTTGTATGAGATATTGAGATCATGAGTTCAATCTACACTGGATACCACTTTCAGTTAGCACGTTCAGTCTTAGAATTATCAGAAGACCAGGGCCACATACCCATGCACTACTCTGAAATAGTTTCTTTTTTAGTAGAGAGCCTTCCTTTGAAATCTGTGTGAGAAAGTACATATTTTATGTCACTATAAATACACATTTATAATATAACCTCTCCCAGGTTATTGACTCATTTAGCTTGTGATGTTTTTAGGACGTTCATGCTTGCAGTTTATTTTTTTTAAGCATTTATTTCTATGATCATTCTGCTATTGCAGGGAAAGCACAATCCTCAAGCTGTTGATCACCCTGTGACTGATAAAAAAAACCCTTACTTTCTTGTTTTGATTTCTGATAATTTTGTGGAGGCAAGTAATGCTTTGTCTCGTCCAGCAGTTAAATTGCAACCATCTCAAGGAATCATTAATGTAGACGGTCCCTCTGGTTCTTCAAGTATTTCATCTATTTCAGGTGGGCAATTAAGTTATTCATTTAACTTCATTTCTGATCAGTTTTATAATTTTATCTACCAGATATGGTAATGATATTCAATCTATTCTTTTGTTTTATTAATCTTTTATTAACTTCTTCATAAAAAAAAACTTCATAAAAAAAAATCTTTCATCAACTTTGTAAGTTGATAAAAAATTAATAAAACACAGGCAATTGACTTGTTTCCTGTTTATTTATGTTACAAACTAATCGATTTATATTTTATAATCAATTGATAATTTAGTTCCTTATATATTGTATCTCCTCTTTTCCATATAAGTGAGCTTTTATTAGACATATCTGCCTTAGAACCTGGTTACTCGAGTGCTCAAATGCTCATGTCAACATTCACCTTATAAATCATAACATAAACACTTTATTTAAAAAAAATTAAATTATAAACTTCAATTTCATTTAGTACGAATGCATAGTTGTATCCATATTCCATAAAAGTATTTGAGTAGAGCTATCTTGAAACCATGAAATTATAAAGTAACATCATTCACAGAATTTTTTGGTGTTTGTTATGATACACTATACTTCACAAGTTCACGATGTAGTGGCAGAGCCACGATGTCACGAAGTTAAGCGAATGCTCCACCTTAATTTTTTATTCCTTTTCACAGTAACATCGATAGATATTCATAATTCCTTATCATGTTTGTAGAGAAAATGATGTTGTGGGCTAAGATGATAGATTGATAATTGTTTATAACTAAGAATGTTTAGAGGAGGCGATGTTTTGGTGAATTACTTGATTTTGTATTCACAATTTGATTCTATAAATAGGATACAAGTTACCCTATTCTAAACATAGCAATAGTCTCATGATCAGTAACATGTATTATTATCACACCTCCTCAAACTTAGTGGGCGTTCAACAAGTTTGCTCTTCATCTTCTCAAATAGAGTTGATCCCAAGTCCCAACGGCTTAATTAGTATGTCTGCCTTCTAATAAGTTAATGGAATGTGCCTGATCTCCAGTAATTTATTTTCCACTCTATCAGAATATCGGATGTTAATGAATATTGAATAACAAAAGTGTGAAATATGAATACCAGTAAAAGGATACTCTGGGATTTTTTGATATAATGTTTCTGCATGAACATTGGGCACCTATAAAAGGATATCCAATTATTCATTGTGATATGCATATAATCTAGGATTAATTTGCATGCAGAAACATTAATTTGCATCTGGAGGTATACATTTCTATATTATGTAGAAAAGAATCCTCCGTTATAAAAAAACAAGAAACATTAATTAGCATTAGTATGTAGTATGTACTAGCTAGTGTAACAATAAATAGTCTAACAGTGGTCTAGAGACGACACATTCATGTCTTGTCTTCTTTTAATTATTTGTGCGATATTTAATAACATTTTCAAATTCAATTTTTTTGATTTTTTATACCATTGCTTTGAATAAGATGACAGCGAAAGTAGTGATTGGAGGGGAGAGGGTTAGCGGCTACTAATTGCAATTTTAACTACCACTGAGTAGTACAAGTAAATATATATTAGAAAATGAATGAATATAGAGATTTTTAACACAAGAATATATATACGATTAAAAAATTGGGGTAATTTGTATTTTGTGCAATTTGTCCATAAAAGAATGAAAAATTGACGTTGGGATTATCAATCAAGCAAAAAACACATCAGTTGTAAGCCTGCAGATATATTAAATATTTTCTAGCAGAAATATCTTTCAGAGCTGATATCTTTAAAAAAAAACGTGGTTCACAATTGGAAAGGACTACTATGCAGAGGTTTGGGAGACAATCCTCTTGAGGTTCAATTCTTGGCTAGAATAGGATAGCTACATAGGAGACCACAATATCAACCTCACCGCATTGCCTTTCATTATCTTTAATGAAAACTTTTAATATTTACAAAAAAGAAGTTGTAAGCCCCAATAGCTGTATTTTAATAATCAAACAGAAAATAATTACGATTGTTGCTTTTACCAGTGTGCTATTAGTAGCAGAAAATATAGAGGCTGCTAATTGCCAAAATTTACGACACTTCTCTTTTATTAGAAACCATATGTTTGGATTGCTAATTACAAATATTGTGCAATACATTTTATTTTTAACATTGATTGGATTCTCAGCCACTGTTTACATTTTTTTTTAAAATTTCAGCAACGATGAAGAATCGGCATACGGTTGCAGTGGGACATAGCCCAGTTGACTTGGTTGAAGTTGTGAGTTGTAATATATATCCATATTTAGAATTTCAGTGGTAGTTAATATTTAATAATTATGACTATATAGGCATGTTCATTTTGGGGAGTTTATGTGCTATTTCTGGTCTATTGTTTTCAAAATGTATATTTTTCCTTAGGAACCAGCAGTATCTGGATTTTGTCATCCATCGCCGATTATGAATGCAACCGCACAAGGAGGGACAATTCTTCCATCTTCTACACCATCTCCTGTGAGACAGGAAATGAATACAAATCCTGAATCTGTACAGGAATTCAAACCTGTCATCAACCCGATGTCTCAAACACTACGTCCTGTGGGCCCTGCTGCTGCTAATATGAATATTTTGAATAACCTGTCCCAACACTCCCATGCTCGACAAGTGATAAATTCTGCATCTATAGGTGGAGGAACTTCAATGGGCGTCAAGCCAATGGCTATTCATATGTCAAACATGATATCCAATGGAATGGTGTCAAGTGCATTATCAGGAATGCAGTCTATTCCTACGTCTGGTGCATTAATAGAAACTTCACAGGCTGCACAAAATACAGCAATGGGTTCATTAGTTACAACAAATAATTCAAACCTTCAACAAGTTAATGTTGGCGTGGGGCAGTCATTACCACCCAATGTTGGACAAGCAAGTTTAAATTCTGCCTCACAATTTGGACCAAATGTCATCAGCATTAACCAAACTTCACTGAATAATAGTCTCGGTGCTTCAAATATCTCTTCTGGTGCTGGAACAATGATGCCTACTCCAGGAATGTCACAGTCAGCACAGGCAGGACTAAATTATCTTGATGCGACAAATGGTTCTACCATGAATATGCCATCACAACAGAATGCACCTGGAGCTCAACAACCACAGTCAAAATATACCAAAATATGGGTGGTAAATTACTCTTATCTTATACTTTTAAATTACACAGTATTTTTTTTTTTTTTTTTTTTTTGAAGCAATTAAATTTCATTAGAATAAGGCTAATGCCAAGTTTACAAAATAGAGAATAGAAATAAAAATAGAAGTAAAAAGAAATGAGCAAAATGCTCATTGACTCTCTCCCATTAGCTATGTAGTCTAGTTATACAGTAACTAGATACGTTGCCTCAGAAGGTTGGTCTCCCATACTTCCATCATAGATGTCTCCAAAGGGTGACAACAACTCTTCTTGTAACAACAGTATTTTTTGTTAGTATCAATTAATTTATAGTTTACTGATAAAAATATGAACTAGTAGTTTTATTTCATAATATTTAATTATTTACCGTTATTTAAAATTAATCAGGCTTGAGTATCCGATCTTTTTCTTTTTTAATCTAGGTTGTAAATAAAAATTATTACTCAGTCATCTTCAGTTAATATTTTGTAATTTGAATGAGTGATTATTTGATTCAATGTTTCAATGTTTTGTTTGTTTTGTTTTTTAAATTGCAAATATGCAATTAACATTTTACTTTTCATTTGGTATACAAACCTTGTAATTAATCTATTAGCTCCCCATACACAATGCAATTATTTAGCTGAATTCAGTAAGACCGTGCAGTAGAATTCCCTTATTTATGCTTCTAGAGAGAAATAGCTAGCTTTTAAAGGGGTTAAGGAAATCATGAAACAAGCTTTGGTTGGAAAGGATGAGGATCAACAAATCAACTGCATAAATGAGGTAGGACACACTACTCTAGAACCATTTGGGGTAAATGTATAGAAGACATAGTTCAAAAAGCGGAAAAGCGGTCAGCTTTTCCATTGACCGCTTTTTCAGCTTTGAGCGCTTTAGCGCGTTTAAAGCTGAAAAAGCGGTAGTGGCATTATTGTAAATAATTGTAATATTTTAAAAATATATATAAAATATATATAAACCTGTAATTATTCAAGACATCATCCAAATTATTTGAAAAACATTTACAAGTCATATAACCTAATCATCTAGACGTGCACCAATATCTATATTATCTCTTAAAATTTCTTCCATTTCATTCATGCAATGATGAAATTGGGATTCAGTTCCCATATCTCTAGGGTTTTGGAAGAAATAGAAGTGAGAGTGATAAAGGAAATGAGGGTTTTATTAGAAGGGTATTGGGTTTATATAGTTAGATAGAAATTGGAGGGGTAGGAAGGGAAATTAAAATAGTTTAAGTTATTTCACATGGGTAATGGGTTGCCCCAACCCAATAACCCAACCCGGCCCGACCCGATAACCTGACCAGAAAAAGCGTTTTAGAAAGCGGTCCTGGAGGACCGCTTTGCCGCTTTAAGCTAAAAAAGCGACGCTTAAAGCGTCGCTTTTTGAACTATGATAGAAGTTACCCAATCATTCTTGATCCTCAAGGGAAGAGAGGTATTTATGGCAATGCATAGGGCAAAGGAAATCCTCCTTCCTAAGCCCTCTAGTACGATGAATAATCTTTGAAGAGGAGTTATTCACAAGTACCAAGAAAGAAGTGACTGTGAGCCTGTGATGCATCACACATTCCATGATAGCATGCCTTCGACATTTCAATGAGCACGTTCTTGATTAATGAAATGGACATTTGCTTGTTGTCATTTTTATTTTTATTATGTTGACTAATAGTTACCTTTTGGGATCACAGGGATCATTATCTGGAAAAAGGCAAGGACAACCTGTGTTTATTTGTAAGCTCGAAGTATGTTCTGGATCCCAGTAATCTTCATCTTTATAAATAGAATATATCAGATCTTTCTACACACCAATATTATTTATATTTTATACGTAATGATTTAATTTAATCTTTGAGGTTTTCCTTGTGACAGGGCTACAGAAGTACCACAGCATCTGACAAGTAAGTTTGAGATTTTATTTTGTTGCATTCACATATATTCTCATTCTTTGGCGAATCAAATTAATAATGAAAAGCGAATGGCAAAGTTCTTACTGAATTGTGAAATTATCGTAACTTGATTATTAATTAGGAGGCAACTGAAGTTGTTACTAACTATATATACTAACACAACTATATAATTACATGTAATTATCTTTAAAAAAATCATCCCTCACACACCCAGAGCTAAGGCTAGAAGATATCTCAGAAGCTCACTCGCCACACTCCCTCATGAGGGCTGTACTGAAATGCAAGCTTTTTCATGCGGCCAGGTGACCAGGCGATGCCTGAGACCGCATACCGCATATGCGACCCAATATGCGACATTTTTTATTTATTTTTCAATATACCCCCTGTATTTTCTTTTCTATATTTTAAATAAATCCCTGATATTATAAGTCATAATAAAAATCATAATTGAAATAATATAGTGATTAATGATACTTAAACTCTTAAAATCTCAAAAACTTAAAGAAACATTCAAAACAACAAAAGTATTAGTTTCAAACATCAAAGTACAAGTATAATTCAAACACTTAGTTCTAAGTTCTAACTAATTGGGTATTTTTTATAAGGTCCTTAAGTTGTAAAAAAATAATATTATTCATTTAATTATTTCAATTTTATAGTTTTTACTTGGGTAAATGGATCGGGTTTAGCCGGATCCGACCCGGATCCGGCTAAGCCCCATAATATGCGACCCCCCAAATATGCGATGGGGGGTTTGCGTCTGGTCGCATATGCGCGAAAACCTTGCTGAAATGTCATGGGAGACCTCACTTAGCACCCTGAGGTTGAAGAATATGAGCTGAGCGAAATAGGAGGCTAAGGAATCACTCACCAAGATCATCTGAGGTTCTATTTAATGGCATCATAAGAAACACCACTCTCTCATTTAGACCAGAGATCTACAAGAAAGGTTGTTGTTCACAATTGAAAGAGAGGGTCGATGGTGTCTGCATCCCATCTCACTCATTTCTTTTTTCTTCGTTAATGTGATTAAAGGCACTGCCCTCATTTTAATTAATGGAAGATTTACTTCATGTAAAAAAAAATTATCTTTAAGAAATGGCATCTATAAACAACTATTATGTTAGAAATATGAGCCCTAAAAAAAGTCCTTGCAAAAATTTCTGGTTTGGTTAAATATTTAAATGTTTTCCACCTCTTTTGACCCGAATTGGTAAAAGTAAGATGCATGGAAATTTCGCATTCTGAGATTTTTGGAAATTTGACAAAACTTCATTTAAATTTTTTGATTTCTAGGAATTTTTGATTGTTTTTACTAACTACAGCTTTTTGAAAAAAAAATGGATTCCTATGATTTCAAAAGCTGAACCTGAGCAAATTAAAAATATTTAACCTTGATGTTTAACTATTTGTTACTTCCAGGCTTGCCGATGATTGGCCAGAAACTATGCAAATTGTTCGTCTAATATCTCAAGATCACATGAATAACAAGTCGGTCATTTCCTCCCATCTTCATTCTTTTTTTTCTTTAATTTATCGAACTAATCGTTTCAATTTTGAATGTTTTGATTCAGGCAATATGCTGGAAAAGCTGACCTTCTTGTTTTTCGACCATTAAATCCCCATGGATTCCTCGGTCAGTTACATGATAAGAAACTCGTAAGTAGATTTTATATACAAATAGTCTGATATACTCATACATCACAAGCAAAATTCATATTTAATCTCTGTTTGTTCCAGTGTGCTGTTATACAGCTTCCTTCTCAGACTTTACTTCTCTCAGTCATTGACAAAATGACTCGTTTGATTGGCATGCTTTTTCCTGGGGTAATCTATCTATCTGACTGCATACTTGAATTTATTTTTACTTCAAAACAACTAAATATACTTTAACCCTCTGATCAAAGGATATGGTTGTGTTCAAACCCCAAGCATCTAACCAGCCACAACTTCAACTTCAACTTCAACAACAGCAGAACCAGAACCAACAGCAGCAGCAAATCCAGCAACAGAACCAGCCCCAACAGAATCAACAGCAACAGAGATCCCAAATGATTGGTGTAGGTTTGAATCAATCATTTGTCCAGGGTTCTACAAGAACTCAAATGATGTCACAACAAGGTCAAGGAAACATGCAAGGTCAAGGAAACATGCAAGGAGGAAACTTTCTATCTTAATAAAATTAATATTTATCATTGTCAGTTAGAAATTGTCTGATATTTATGATTGAACTAATTTATGTCTGAAGGTTGTCATGTCAGAAACAAGGAGAAAACTTTTTAATCAAATTAATATTTATCATGTCAGTGTTTGATAGGGATGCAAATGAGTTTTTTAGGAAATGTTTGGATAAAAAAACTTGATAGACATGAAAATGAGTTTTGCGAGATCGATAAAAAAAACTTGAACTTACAGTAAGACAGCAATAACGGCACAGCAAGGCAGCAAGACGCCAACAAAAATGGCACAACAGAAAAGGAGAAGTTTGAATCGATTGATTTTTGAAAATTTAGGTTAATTGGAAATTGAGATTGAGTTATTTGTGTTTTAAGATTTAAATTTTGAACGAATGAAAAATATTTATTGGAATATTTATAAATTAAAACTTCTCTATATAAAAAATTATACTCGAAATCATTTCATGAATACTAAGCTTGAACTCAACCTATCGAGCTTGAGTTCAAACTTACATCCCTAATGTTTTATATCAATGATTGAACTCATTTATGTCTGAAGGCTGTCATGCCAGAAACTTGTAATCTTGAATGATTTGCTTGTTTTAGGAATTATTACACCGATTTTATTGAAATTCTTGGAAGAAAAAAGCTGTAGACAAGTGGCATAATGGTGTCCATATTCTTATATCCTCCCACTATTCTCCTCCACTCCTTTTTTTCTCCTCTCCTCTCCTCTCCTCGCGTTCAATGAGAAAACCCAACATCAAAAATGCAATCTTTCTTCTATTCCCTCTCTCCTCCCCCTCCTCTTCTTTCTATTTCTACACAATTCAATCCTACCCGTCTCCTCCTCACCACTCCATCATGGAAGAACAAGTACACCCAAAGCACAGTTACTATTCCTCGTCTTCTTTCTCGTCATCCATGTGCCAGTGGGCAAGAAGATGGAGCTTTGGCAGAAACAACAATACCTTCATCTAAGGACCCAATATTGTCCGGGATCAATAAACCTGTATATGAGGTAAACAGAACAGAACAAAAATACAAAAGATTTTTTTAAACAATACAAAAATGGGATGGATCTTTTGTGTTGATAATTTCAGGTGGTAGAAGTGAAACCAGATGGAATTATGTCCATCAAGAATATCAGTAGACGTCATTTGCTCAAATCAAGCGGTGTGTAGATGGAAATTTTTAAATTATGTGAAATTCTGAGTGAAAACCTACTGTAATTGTTCGCTTTTTATGTCTGAATATTCAATCATTTAGGTCTTCAGCTTCGGGATATCAGAAGTGTAGATCCATCTCTATGGCTGATGAATTCGATGCCTTCTTTGCTGGTTAAAATTATAAAATTGTTTCTTCTATAATTAATTATAGAACTAGCCAGCCATTAAGCCATGCATGGATATATATATATTGAACAATCACAATCATTGATTTACCTTGTTATTAGGTGAGAGATGAGGCGATTTTACTAAACCTTGGCCCTTTGAAAGCAATAGCTATGAAAGATCGCGTCTTAATCTTCGATTATAATAGGTACTTAACTTGTTGATAGAATTCATGCATATTAAAATCATCCTGATTCTTGAATGTTTTAATTTGCAGAAAAGGAAGCAAAGCATTTTTGAAAACTTTATTGGCAAGATTAAATCCGAAAAACCTCAACGGTCGCAATGTGATGGAATTTGAGCTCGAGGTAGTTTACTTGATTTGGTTAATTACTGCTATATATCATCATCCTGTGATCATTCTTTGACATATGATCTATATAGGTGGTTGAGGCAGCATTAATTTCGCGAATACAACGATTAGAGCAGATATTGATGGAAATCGAACCACGTGTATAGTACTAATTAGTGGTGATTAACACAGTATTAGCATATAACAAGTGGAATGTATGATGGTACTTAGTTTTCAGGTGGAAGCATTGCTTGAAGTTCTTCCTAACCGTATGAATACCGATGTTTTGGAGGAACTTCGTCTCAGTAAACAAACATTGGTATGGCGTTAAATATTTTTAAGAGAAGAATCGAAAACTTAACCTGATTAAGCAAAAAATTGTGACTCTCTCAATTCATCAAGGTTGAATTAGGTTCTAAAGCAGGAGCTCTCAAACAAATGCTCCTTGAGGTTTTGGACGATCCTAACGAAATTCGACGAATATGCATCATGGGACGACATTGTACGCTTTATAGGGGAAGCAAAGAAATAAACTGTGATGTTAGCACAGATAAATATATCGCTGAAGGTAATTCACTTATATAAAGCTTTATAAACAGATAGGTAAAATCACCGAATGATCATCAAGTAAATTCAAAGTCGGAAGACAAATAAGCAATAAACTTTAAAAGGCCTTGAAACCAATCTCCCAATTCAAATACAATTTTCAATTTGATTTTTCAGAAGAGGAAGAAGAAGTCGAAATGCTTTTGGACAACTATTTACAAAGGTGCCAATAATATATACGTGTATGCTATTGCAAAAAAAAATACATGAAACCCTAAACTTATTTTTGGTAGATGTGAATCGTGCCATGGTCAAGCAGAAAGACTTTTAGATTCTGCCAAGGAAATGGAAGACTCTATTGCAGTTAACTTAAGGTATCAATATGATCACACTTGATATTTTATACATCCAACAATAAAAAGCTAATAATGCAAATATAATCGAATCACCTGGCATTTTCCTTTTCATCAGCTCTCGCCGACTTGAATTGAGCAGATTTGAGCTACTTCTTCAGATTGGAGCATTTTGTGTCGCAGTAGGTGCTCTTGTGTCAGGTAAAACTCTTAAACATTCTTCTTTGGCATTTGTTCATCAAAGTTCACTGTTTTTCTTTGACACAGGAATATTTGGGATGAATTTGAAATCATATCTTGAAGAACACGTGGTAGATGGATGAGTAAAATATGTAGTTTATTGCTTAAAATACTTAAATACTTAGTTAATTATTTGCTGTTATATTTTATTGTGCAGTGGGCATTTTGGTTGACAACAGGAGGAATAGTTGCTGGAGCAGTAATAGCATTTTTTATCATGTATTCTTATCTCAAATCAAAAAAAATATTATAGTATTCTTGAAAATGTCAAAGAACAAAATCATTTATAGAAAATCGTAATTTACAAACTTTCTAACAGTCCATCAATTTCCTGCAAATATTCTGTTATAGATCTTCCTCCAATTTTCAAACTATGGAGCTTTTAGCGTATGCTTAGGACTCTTGACCTTGAGCTAGATGCAAACTCCATCTGTAACCTCTTCCAAGCCTCATGTGCAGTTGCACAATTTGCTACCACCGATAGAATCGGTGCAGACAGTGATGATATAATCCAGGCCAGAATCAATGTCTTGCCTTATCGTCACTGCAGAGTTCAGCACAACCTTCCCAGTGAGGTATTGATCTAGCTCATTCCCCGCTAGGTGTGCTGCAAATTGTATCGGCCAAGCATAATAGTTGCTGCGGTCTAGAGAAACAGTCTTCAAATTCTTGATTATGATGATCATCACCAAGAACTTGCGTCGTCTCCTCCAATTCTCTGTTCATTGCCATGATTGGATGCGGAAACTCCAATGCTGAATGAAAAAAACAGAGAACACTCGATCGATCTAAACAGAGAATTCTCCCAAAATCTCAACAGGCGACTGATATCATATGAGTGAAACTAGAAGAGATAGAAAATGAGGGAATCAAGTGATCGACCCCTCTAAACATATATTAAATGTGTTTATATACAATTGAGTTTAAGATTAGATCTTAATTGAATTCAGTTCAGATCTAATCTACACTAACTAATTACAATTAGTATTATAAGGACTAAAACGTAATTACAAACAAATGAAAACAAATAGCATTATTTATTATTACTAATAATCTCAAATTAAATTTTATCATTTCTTATCTTACTTATTTTAGATAATCAGAGCAAAATCATGTTTCTAGAAATACCATAATTTCATGATTTGTGATGTCTTAAAGTATGATCGCACCCAACTGCATGAGTAACTATAAGGTCACACAAATTGCCCCCTCCAAGCACTAAGAAACATTAAGGCCCAAAGGCATCTTACAAAAGATAAATCTAGGGATCTGGACCAAAAAGCCTCTCAAATTCTCCATATTGTTGTGGAGAATTAAGGTCAAGAGTCTGAAGTCTGAACACTTAAACTAGACTGTAAAGCTAGGGACTCAACATAAATACGTCCTGCCCACTATGTGAAAATAAGGAAGAAACATTACAACACCTATACTTTAACTGCCATTACACTATATCCCTATTGCTAGAATCCACTAGTTGTCTTAACAATGCTGTTTGGACACTTAGTGGGCAAAATCCCACATCTCCCGCAATAGATATCAGGATAGGGGATATTATGGAAACAATACAAAAATTCACCCACAAGTCCAATTGTTGGGGGGGGGGGTACACTGGACTATGCTATCATCCCTTTCCTGGCGCATATGGTGTGAAAGGAATAAGAGATTAAAACAACACACCCTAAGACCCCAGAAATTGTCAGCAGAGAAATTATAAAGGATGTGAGCATTGCATATGATTCTACATTCTATAAGAAGCACAATCTTTCACAGATTGAAATACAATCTATACGCTCATGGGAGTCCAACCTCTTGAAGCTTCAGCCCTCAGCCAGTTAGTCAGAGTCATAGTTGTATAAGAGATAGACAATGTTTTTACATTTACTGTACTTGCATTTCCTTATATTCTGTAATCTTGGGCGATGCCCAACCTCTTTTTCAGCAATAAAAGTTTTAATTCCTTTAAAAAAAAAATGTTTTAAAGTTTTTAACAAATTCATGCCTATATATTTTCTCCTACATCATTATCCAACACAACTCTAAAATCTAAAAAAGAGAGAAGAAATGAATATAAAAAATTAAAGCTTCCTAAGTCAACTTTAATTCTAACAATTAAGGATTAAATCAAACAACTTGAATTTTTTAGCATAAAAGGCTAGCTACCTGAAATTGTCGTGTAAGATTGCCACCAAATCCATTACTCGTGTCCGACATGAACTTGATGACCTAATGTTGATCGACTATTTCAGAAATAACACATACAGGATTTGTCAATGTTAAACACTTTTTTGGCACATTCAGAAATAACACATACAGAAATAACCATACGTTTTATTTAATGCTTTCACTCATGCAGTAGAAGTGTTTTACTGTTTCCAACCTCGAGACCTTTTGGATATACGAGTGTTACATCCAAAAAGATTTTCAGACTTACTCAAAGAAGATTTTTTTATGGTTTGTTTCCAACGTACAGAAGTTCTCGCTTTATATTTCCATTCCCTAAACTTCTGCCAATTCTTCCACCAAACAGAGTAATCTTTTCCTTCTCTAAATTCAACGAAATCAGCCAAATCATCAACATCTTCTGTTTTCTGTTCTAGGAGTTTAAGATATTCCTTTCCAGAATTTCTCGATTGATTTTCATTAGCCTCTTCTGCTTCCATGCTGTTACCAACAAAGAAGTACATTGATTATTGTCGACAAAAAATAAAAATAATAAAAATATACAAAAATTTCGAGTGGAAAGAAAATTAAGTACCTTGTGTTTCCACAGAGAAATAGATTAGTTGGTTTTTGCAAATATAAATCTTGAATCTTTTGAAAATTAGATGCAATCACAAAAGTTGATCCGCGATAAGATTGCCTCTTCTGTCAATATTTAATATCAACAAATAGAATATTTATTAAAAAATATTTAAATATATAATCTATTTAAAACATGTTAATAATAGTGATTAATCACCTTTGCCACTTTTAATGGGGAAGGTGGAGGTGAGACAAAGGTTTCTGTAGTATATGAAATCAAAGAGTTCAATGATTCTAAATTACCATCTTTTAAAATAAGAAGATTTAACAATGACAATATCATAACAATACAGCCCCTCCAAAGATGCTCAGTTCCACAGTGTAAACTAAACAACAACATGTATATAAAATGCCTCAGCATCAGATGAATACCGCCATCATTTTCAGAATTTTTCAGTGTTAGATGATCAGATCTAATTTTTGATACTCGCTCATTTTGCCAAGATAGATTAAATGAATTCATAATTACAGTTAGAGCCTCATACACTTTTGAATTTTTTATACTTCCATGGTCCTTGAAACCCAGAAATATCTGGAAAAGTAAATTATTCATCAGGTTAAGGAAGGCTGCAATGCAATGAATTTCTTGCCAATTACTTTGCTTAAGCTTGAAGACATTGCTTTTAGATTCAAAGGAAGTGATCACAGACAGCACAGACTTAAGAAACAGGTATGTTTCTTCTCTGAATTTTTCGTCAATTAAATGCAACTTTTCTTTGAAAAAATCCATGGCTGAAGTTATATTATCTTCTTTGCTTTCACAAAGCATACTATTTGAAAACCTGTCACTGTATTCAGCCAACTTGACAACAAGTGAATTGATTTTTGCATGTGTAGTTGGTTGGATA
The DNA here is from genome assembly GCA_001185155.1 of Zostera marina. Taxonomy (NCBI): domain Eukaryota; kingdom Viridiplantae; phylum Streptophyta; class Magnoliopsida; order Alismatales; family Zosteraceae; genus Zostera; species Zostera marina. Next base: position 269,494 of record LFYR01000667.1, on the reverse strand, counting down.
CAATTATTGAATGATTCGTGAAATAAATATCCCAATCGACACGATCCTTGTTGATAAATGTTTTCTTCACTGCGATCGATATCCAATAGAAAATTACTCATCAGTGAAACATACATATTAACCGATATATCAAATGCAGATATATACTTATCCAACAAAACTACATTTTGCTTCTGGATGTTTGGAGAAAAGTGACTTCGGACAACTTTTGAAGCAAGAAGAATGAAATGTGCCTGGAATATATAAGGAGCAGAACATAAGACTATGCTCCTCATCAAAAGTATAATAGCCTCCAGGCTTAAGTGCGGAACATCACGATCCTTTTCATTGGACCAGAATAAAGAACATCGAAATTTACTCAAGGACGTCGCATGATCAAATGATAGTATAAAGTGAGCAGAGGCTATTTCCAGCAATGCACAATTGTGAGAAGATCTATAATGAGATGCAAAAAGGTTCACATTGGTACTAGAGGAAAGATCTGTCTTTTTAAAAAGCTCTCGACTACACCGATACAACAACAACTCGTCCACAAATACCTGAAGAAAATGGACATCAAACAATGTGAATTAAAATAATAGATAGTGCAATAGACAATGTGCATTAAAATTTAAAAAGACGTTTGAACTAAACAAATTATATCGTAGTTTGTAAATTCTAATGTATTACGGTATTTACCTCAACAAGTGAGCAACGAAGACCATTTGTATGATCAATTTCCTCTGACGTACATAAATATGAACTTGTTTCCTTATTCGGAAATAATTTAAGATTATTCCAGCTACGTAACTTCACCATCAAATTAACAAGAACTTGGCATTTATCTAAGGTATAACCACAAATCCCACAATGCATAAAATCCAGTAAACGTACTATGATCAAGCAACATCTTAAAAGCAATACAATGTCCCTAGTAAAGGACCATGTGCCAGAATGCAGACCATCCTCTTTTAATATTGATGACAATTGCAGTAGCTCATTGTGGGAAAGTACATCTGATTCATGCAAGAAACATGAAATTCGATCGATCAGTTCTTTGTATAGTATGTCAAAAGTATCGGAAAGATTCTGAATGGATACACCAGGGTCTTCAATTGTATCATTATGTGAGGCTGTTGAGTACAGTTGAAGAAGTGTGCAACGTAAGTGTTCCAGATGTAATGAAATTGAACCCTAAAATCATGGGTGACAGGAAGTTTAGATTATCACAGAAACCAAGTGTTATTAGGTATTAAACATCACGTGGGGGGGATATAAAAAAAACTTGACAGTAAGAAATCATTAGGGAATAGGGACATCAGCCTGTCTTATAAATCATAAGATTTCAAGAAAGTCTTCTGTTCAGATATGGAGTTAACTACATGCAAATGTGGAAAACCAACTTCCTCAGGCAGCACTTGTAGTTTTTTTGTTGAACCAAACACTTATAGTTGTTTAATCACTAGAAGTCATGCCATATAGGAAAGTGCCGATGGGCCTTAACCCATCTCTGATCTCCCTACTCATATTTCTTTTCAGTATACATGTAATTCAGGGCACTGCCCTTCATGAGAAAATTTAACTTGACAAACAAAAAATGAAACTTCAAAGGCTAATGAAAAGTTTGACCTCCATTCAGTCCTAACTATTTCCAGATGTAGTCTTTGTTAATTAAATAAAACTGACATTTAATATTTGGAGTATGTCCTAGAAAGATTAGTTCAATTAGTTTCAAACTCATGAAGTCTAGGACAATCCCCATTGTTGCCAATCAACCTCGAAATTATCATGTAATATATATGGGTTTTAGACTTCTAGTTGTGGGTTCTAGACTTCTGAGGTAGATGATGTAAGTTGTGGACTTGGGTCCTTGAATCTTACAATCTGAATTATGGATTATAGATCGCTTCTGTTTTTTGTAAAGCATGCAATGACTTGCAGGATGGGTGGATCTCCAATTTTTTTGATTGTCAGTCTAATTAGCCTTATACTCTTGCTAAACCTTGTGATATGCATGCTCCTTTAGTCTTTTCCATTCCTTGTGAATTGTAGACCCATAAGATCCCCAAAGTCTGAGAAGGCGTTCTTTCATTTATCTACTATTAGTGATATGATACATATATATGATATGATATGCGTATCTAGTTACTATATAACTAGACTACATAGCTAACGAGAGAGAGTCAATGAGCTTTTTGTATACTTTTGTTTCTATTTTTATACTCTATTTTTTGTAAACTTGGCATTAACCTTATTTTAATGAAATTTAATTGCTTCAAAAAAAAAAAATGATATGATATATATGATATCATATCACTAATATAGTAATATCTACAGATCCATAAAAAGTGAACTTTTCTCCTGAGGTGTTTCTTGCTTTTTTGTTGCATAGTGGGGAATTCTTTTTATGTTTACCTTATTTGCTAACCTGAAACACTGAAGGAACCCACTGTGGAAGAGAAAAATAGGTTACTTCCCAACCCCTCGCCTCTCACTTATCCTACCCTTCTTTCCTTGACCAGTGGCTAAAATCTGAAACTGAGGAATATTACATACCTTACTAATTTGTCTATCCCTCCGGTAAGGAATTATAATCAGCAGTTATGTTGAGGCCTTGAGAGAATGATGAAAAACCATGGTGAGAGTTGGCACAAACTCAACATGTTCTAGTTCTTAACTTAATATTACAACTCTTCTACAATAACACTAAAAATACTAAAATTCATAACATTATTTTAAAAAAGGTAAAATGTTCGTATTATAAATCAAAGAAGATCACAAAAAATATATACAATATCCTCTATTCCTGATGCAGAGCATCCTATTATTTATTTTCAGAAGCAGGCTAAAAGTCAAGGTCAGACCTCTGACTGGCTCGAATTAGCTCGAGCCACCATGCTCAGCCTTTGAGTCCAATAGACGCAAAATGAAGAATTGTCCACTGTCTATATTGTGAGTATAAATACTCAGTGGACCCAAAGGGAAAGCAGCTTTTGAACATTTTCCCAATTGAGATATTATTCTCAACTTCTCCGTACTTTTTCTATTTCATCTCCCCATTACTCGATTCTCCTTTTTTATTTCTTCTATTGAGATTTGATCTATTCAATCAGATCTGATTTATTCTTCCTGTTGGTGGATTCCAATCAGGAAGAATTATTTGCTTATGAAGTTACTCTTTCATTGAAGGAGATCTTGGTCTTCCTCATATCGACCAATATCTCACAGTTGTTGACCCCTCCTATATCAATTCCTCTCCCAATGGTAAGGAGTTGTATTACCTACACATAATCTACATCTGCACTATTCCAATTTCCACTATGTGTACACCAAAGTTAAAAGTAAGTATCTGACTACTATTAGTGACTCTTAGCCACTTAGTCCCCAATGGGTTAACTCCCAACTAGGCAGCTACTACTATTAGTATTTAGTAACACATTCACAGTTTTGACTTTTGAACACGCTCATTTTTTCAATATAAGAATTTAACCTTTAAATTTTTGGCAATATACTACACTGTTTAAACATATGTACTCCTAAATTATTAAAATATGCACTCATGATTATATTGCATAACATGAGAAACAAATGCTATTAGACAATAGACATTGGATATAGATTTGATTGCTTCTTCTGTTTACATTGCATGTTTTCTACTGTTTCTGTTTGTTGTTTGCTGCTCTCCCCTAGATGACATAGCTTGCCCTGTGCAGTGATTATTTGTTAAGGGGATTCTATTATGTATATTGTAAATCTGGGCAAGGCCAACATCATTTCTAATGAAAATTTAACTTTATCAAAAAAATATATATATTGCATAACTGACTCCATTCCTAATATTCTAATATTAAATTGATCATTTAAACAAACCTCTGAATTTGTTAAAATAAAACATTCATGGTTATATACTTATATTCTAGCAATAGCAATTAGCATTCATGAAATCATTTTTTTTATGATGTTGAAATTTCATTAGGAATGAAGTGGGACTTGCCCAGTATTACATATGCATAAAAATAAAGCCCCTTAACAAACAAGCAATGTTCAGAGACAGGCAATGTCTTCTAGAGGAAGAGCAGAAAAAAAACATAACAAAACCAGAAGGAACACATAGATAGACAAATACACATTAACCCATCCAATGCTTAATAGCATTTGATTCATTCACAACATTGTTTTATTATGATTCATCCACCAGATCAGAGGATTAGCCTTGAATTCAAAATAGACCTTACAGTCTTTTATGATCTCAGTCACAACCACATCCTCAGAAGTCAGATGTAATACAAGTATACTACCAATTTTCCACCTTGACACCTTCTATTCCTCTCTTGCCACAAATACCAAGTTATTCCTCCAAGTAGTGTCTAGAGCAACATCCAGCAGTTGAACTTGACCTTAGGGATTGGATGCAATCAATCACATCCCCCAATCTGATGTGTCCTCCCTGAAGTACCTGTAAATTCCCATACTTCCATACAATATAATTGGTAAATTCAGAGTAAGCTATTAGTATGTACCAAGCTTGTTCATGCGACGCCTAGGCGTCGCCTAGGCGTCGCATATGCGACCATGTGCTCCAGCGCATGTAGGCGATTGCCTTCATGCGCTGGAGCGGGTTAGGCGGGTCCGGGTCGGATCTGACCCGGACCCGCTTAACCCAATAGGTCTGTTTTATTAATTTTTTTAATTTTTTTTTTTAATTTAAATATAAGGCCCAACCACCCATTTAAATAAGAGGTTGAGGGTTTTAAAAAACCCTAACCTCTTTTCTTTCTTGTTTCTTGCACCTTTCTAACCCTAAATTCATAGAAGTCATATAATCTATGTATTTACATTTTAAATTTTAGATTAATAGGTCTATTACTTTGTATTAGTAATTTCAGGTTTTAAAATTTATGTATATATTTTTTTAAATGTTTCTGAATTTAGTAATTTACCCATATTTTTTAGCAAATGTTTTTAAATGTATATAAGTAATTTACCCATTCTGCTGAGGTGTCCCTGGTACTGTCTTTTGCATGATAATGTCATTCTCCTCAAGAAATGACTTGAATTCCACACCATCGTACTCCCCTCCATTGTCTGATCTCAACTTCTTGATCTTTACATCAGTCTGTTTTTCAACTTCCAACTTCCATTTCTTGAAAACAGAAAATACATCAGATTTTTTCTTGATACAGTAAAGTCATACCCTCCTGTTGTGATCATCACTGAATGTGACAAAATACTTTGACCCTCCATTTGAGCAAACAGAGGCTGGTCCCCACACATCAGTGTGCACCAACTCCAGAATTCGTTGTCTAGGTTCTCTCTCTGTTTTAGAAAACTTGACGGCCCTTTGTTTGCCAAAAATACAGTTCTCACAAAAATCTAAATTTACAGAATTTAGATTGGGAAATTTACCATCATTGTGCAGAGTCTTCAGACCCTTTTCTCCCAAGTGCCCCATCCTTTTGTGCCACAAATTTGCATCTGAATTTTCATTTACAAAATTCAAATCATCCAAAGAAGAGACCAAGTAGAGTGTACCTATCCTCTCTCCTTTTGCAACCACCAAAGAACCCTTAGCTACCTTCAATGTATTCCTCACATAGGTCACATGATAGCCTTCTCTGTTAGACCCGGAATGTACCTAACCTCCTTAAGCTTCCACACCCCAAGTGAGGTTTTAATGTGCACCTCTCCTCTGCCCAATACATCCAGACTTGTTCCATCAGCTAGATACACCTTCTTTGGCTCTGTTGAGTAATAATTTCTCAGTAATTCTTTCTGAAAGGTGGAGTGGAAAGATGCTCCTGAATCAAGCACCCAAGCATCCACTGTTGAGTCTAAACAACACACCAGTGCCTCGTCATCTGAATCTTCAAAATAGGTCACTGAATCTACCTCCTCCCTCTTCTTGAATTGTTTTCTAGGAGCCTTACATTCTGACTTGAAATGGCCCTTTTGATTACAATTCCAGCGTACCACTTTTTTCTTTATTCCTTGTTCTGGATTTAGACCTTGTACTCAGTTTCTTCCCTTTGGTTTTTGACCTTCCCCTTGATCTGGGATCCGTAATTAATGCAAATGAACTGCCTGAAGGCAGATTTCTTCTCCTCATCTCTTCACCTAACAATATATCTTTAACATCATTATGTAGTAAGTACATCTCTGTTTTTGCCATAGAAGTCCTTAGAGAGATAATTAGGCTTGACCAAGATTCTGGAAGGGATGATAAGAGTGCCACTGCCTGGATTTTGTCTGAAAAATCAATGTCTACTGCTGCTAGCTGCCCTAGAATTTCAGTGTACTGATTTATGTGATCAGTAACGGATCCACCCTCCTTCAATGTCAGATTGAAGAACTGTCTCATCAGAAAAAATTGATTTGCTGCAGATGGCTTCTCATACATCCCTTTGAGTCTTGCAATCAATCCTGCTGTCGTGGTTTTTTTTGCACACGACAATGCAATTGATTTAGACAAGGTCAGTCGAACCATGCTGAATGCAACAACATCCATCTCTTCCCAATCTTCTTCTCTCATTGTATCGGGCTTCTTTCCTTTCATAGACTTCACCAGCTTCCTGCTTTGCAGATGATCAGTAATCTGCATCAGCCAATATGTGAAATCTTTGTCATTGAACTTCTCTATCCGCAGCTTGCTATCTCCTCCCATTTTCCAAAACCAGAAAAAAATAAGGAAACAACTGCAGAATGATCTTCTCCTGTTCCTGAAAACTTCCGCAAAGAAGAAAAAAATGATGTGAACAGTAACTCCGACAATGAACAGTGTTTCGGTAGGCGATTTACAGTGTTCGTGTTTTTTTTCCAGCAATTTCTTGGACCTCAAACACATCTCTGATACCACTTGTAAGTCTGATTTCTATCTACGAACAGATCTGATCTCTCCTGATCAGATTCTTTCTTCCTCACTCGAAAATGGTGGCTCTCTCTACTTCTCTCAATTCTTATTTCACACAAAATACTGATCTGAAACGTGTAATCAGATCAGAAAACAAACACAAAATAAAGTGGAAGAACAGAAGAACACAAAACAAGAGAATGTTTTGTTAATGAGGTTCAGCTATACTTACTCCCTAGGGGTGATTGGGTTCCTCCTACCCTAGTGACAAGAATTACAGAAAATAAAAGACGGCACAAATCTGTCCAGCACCTTACAAGAGAAAAGAATAGATGCTATTTATAATTAGTTATCTAGGAAGACGTGCTCTGGCCCTTGATAACTAATTAATCCAGCAGACCCAATAAGAGTTATTAGCCCATGAAGAATATTCTCCGTCTAACTTATGCCTCCCTTATAATTTAATTAATTGTTCATTGAAATAATTGCAAATAACTCCTTGCAATTAATTTCAATGCAATTAACTCAAACAGGGAGGCTTCGATTATCCAATACGTGAACATACCTGCAAAGACCCAGTTCACTAACTGAATTCTTCCCCCATAGGATAGACACCTACCTTTCCATCTAGCCAGAGTCTTTTCCATTGTCTGAATTAGACCAACACACTGCCCCAAGCTCTTCCTTTTACCTGAGATTGGGACATTCAGGTAGGTGAAGGGGAGAGGTTTAGGAGGGAAACCTATGATTTCATGCAAGTGTGGGAAGAAGTCTACCACAGTACCACCTTAGAGTAATGGGCACTACTCTTATCATTATTGATCTCTTAGGCCAGAGAACTTAGAGAACACTTCCAGTATCTCAGGGATTTCAAGTTTGCCTTAGAAAATATATGTGATATGCATAAATAAGATGGGAGACAGATCTTGCACCATTGACTTGGTAAGTATCTATTTTCCTCTCATCTACTTCCTTCTGGATGAGTCTTCTCAGAGACTCAGACAATCCATAACCAGATTAAAGAGTATAGGGAAGATTGGGTCTCCTTGTCTTAGTCCTCTGTAGTTTTTCAAAAGCCTAGTGGGGGTACCCTCCACAAGGACAGAGAATGATGCAAATTTTATGCAGTTGGATATGAGGGTTATGAAATACTCAGAGAAGCCCATTACTCTAAGAGTTTCCAAGATTGCATCCCATCTAATAGTGTCAAATGCCTTCCTCAAGTCCACACTTAGCATGAACCTTTTGGGGGTTCTTGCCCTACCAAACCCATGTAGCATTTCCTCAGCCAGGAGGGTGTTATCCGAAATGACCCTACCTTTCATAAATATTGTTTGGTTGGGTGAGACCAGCATATTGGCCACCTCATTCATCCTGCTGGCTAGAATCTTAGAAATGAGCTTATAAATGAGGTTCACACAGGAGATGTGCCTAAAATCAGCCAACTCAAAGGCAGTTGGCACTAAAGTGATCCAAGTGTGATTAGTAGCTTGCAAAAGGGGTTTCCCTTGGAAAAATTCCTTCACACAAACTTATATACTATTTGATGTTTGATAGTATTTGATTTTCCATACTATTTGAAGTTTCATACTCCATACTATATATTTTAATTTTTATTATTGAATTATTTACATACTTGTATTTACAAGTAGAATATGACTAACAAATAAAAAATAGGCAAAACGCTATAGCTCTGGTAGAGACCACTACGCCGCTATCCACTATTTAGTATTTACAAGTATGCACCAAAGTAGCAATTATTTACCATTTGCAAAAATATCAGACAACTCTAATTTGTATCAGTTCATTTCCTTTTTTATATCTTTTATTTTGAAAGGACTATTGCTAAATAATGGATAAATAATAAATAACCTTATTTGGATAAAAGTACAGCTGAAAAGACGACTAACAAACCATCACCTCATTCCAGTTAGGCATTCCACCCACAGGAACCCAAATAGGATGATTAAATTTGCAAGTATCTCCAAATTTGCAGGTCCTCGTCAACATATAATGAGCACAATCTTTCTCCAATGGACGCTGAGGATATATAGAAAGATGACTTGCAGTTTGAATCCTAGGACGATTAACCAAAGAATTTGTAGAAAACATAGCATCACCCTGCCCGATAGAATTATGGCTGCCCAGGGCACTCTGGTGATAGAGAGCTATATGTAGATATTGGAAAAAATGCAATAAGAATGCAGATACATACAGAGAAAAACTGTGAAACGGTAAGTTACAGAGATTAAAAAATAACATGTTAATTTTTGCATCGATGACAAAAAATAAATATTGTTTACCAATCAAGTTGTTTAGAAATTTAAATAAGTAAATATTTTGTGATAACAACGTAAAGTCGTAAAGTGTGAGATATATGCATGCATTTATTTTACAAAGATAATAGATGACTTTTTTATGCAATAAAGATAATAGATGACTTGGTATTTCGTAAGAAATACATTTGAGATAAATATGTCAATAAATACCATTGTTTATTTTACAAATAAGTTTTTTAGGATACAGAATCATTTATGAGGATCACTATTCATTATCCATTCCATACATCATTCACGCATGAAACGGTGTGAAGTAAGAATCTAAGATTTGTATGTAATGTATGGACTATGAAGTAGATATCTAAGATCACTTTTTGAATATTCCTATTGCAAGAGATCTAAGGATAGGCTATAATTTCTGGAGGTTGCTCTGGTTCCTACTTGATGGAATTACTTAGCATTTGTGGCAAGAGAGGAACAGAAAATGGAAAACTGGAAAATTCAGATCTGACTTCTGAGGAAGTGGTTACTGCTGAGTGCTGAGATTATTATGGATTGCAAGCTTAGCTTTGATGTCATCAAGGCTAACCCTCCAGACACGGGTATCCTTGAGAGTTCAGACTGCTGCTATGGATGAGCTAACTTCTGTATTTTTGGCTATTCCATTGTGATTTTGTGTCTTTTTAGTTTTACTTTTCTGGCTGTGACACCCCTAGGTCCTAGGCTTTTTCATTATGAAGTTAATTTTTTTATTAAAAATGAAGTGGGCCTTGCCCAGTTTTACAATATACAGAAATAAAAGCCCCTTAACACCCCTAGAAGACCTTGCCTATTTTTGAGTAGTGCTGTCTGTGAAGGGGTTTTATTTTTCTCTTTATATATCTGTAAATCTAAGCAAGGCCCACTTCATTTCTAATGAAAATTTACCTTTGTAAAAAAAGATTTCCGTGAGCAGGACAAGCTTAATCACTCCAAGAAATAGGCAGGGCCGAACTTTATTTTTGATGAAAGGTAAAATTTCATTAGAAAATGAAGTGGGCCTTGCCAGAAGTACATAAATAATTACAAACAGTGTGTAACTACAGTACACAAGTGGGAGGGGCAGAGATCCAGTATTACCTCAGCATCTTAAATGAGTTTAGTAGCCCCCATCTGAATCTCTACTCTCCAGAAGAATGGAGTATTTGGTATTTTGATGGAACCTAGCATTGAAGAAAAGACAAACACCCCTTAAAATTTGACATATCATCGTCGAGCCCACATGGGGTGCTCTTTAGTACAGAGCAAACCATGACCCTCTCTAACCAAATTACTTAGAAACTCGACTTAATGATTTTCACTACCATGGAGTCAAGTATAAAACTAAGCGGAAAAAGAAGGGAGCAGGTCACAATTTACCCAGGTATATATAACCCTTGCCAATTACCTTCTTTCACTATCTTTGTTTTTTAGATTCCAGTAACGAAATCAGTGGATTCTGATCAACTTCAGTTTAAAGCCAAAGCATAATTCTATCCCAAGATCGATCTCAGTCTAACATAACTACATTGTCAAATAGTATCAGAGAAAGTCTCCATCAAACTTGCCAAGAAGTTGAAGGAAGAAAGGGTCGCCATCCCTGTTATTTTCTATAAGCTACACTCCCAGCACTCATCGGTAAATCAGACTATGCAGCAATCCAATGTAACAGACTAAGGAGGTTATTTTGATAATTGTGCCAACTGCCAAGTTACACATTTCTTTCCCACTCATTACCCTCTTGCTTTTTTCCGATTTCTGCTCTTTTCTTTCCGTTGGTGGAGTCAATACCTAGAGATTTCCCCTCGATTTTACCCTGAGTTGGGGAATAGATCAGACGATCCTTCTCCACCCTATCATGACTTCATCTGAAATTCTGTATTCTTTGTGTATTTGAATTCTGAACTGACCAAATAAAGAAAATGTTAAACCTGCAATTTCCAAACTATTGTATCTATCCGCTATCTTAATTTTTTTTAAAAGAGGGTTTAACATTGAAATCCAACCATAAACCTTCAACTTTCTCTCTTAGCTTTAAAATTTGTTATAAACAAACCTACTATTCCAATATACTGTGATATCACAATATTCTTCCAGACTACTGGAGAAGACAAAAAAATCAATAGACTACCATTTTATATGGTTAGCAAAGATTATTTTGGCTAAATTCATCTGATAATTTAGCATATTTTGTTGGTATGAACTCTGGAATCTACAATAATGACTATAATCTAAAATCGATAAGAGTGCTAGTTTATCCTAAAGACAAAGTAAGGTTGGCTCATTGGTCTCAGGAACTATTAAGGTTTCTGAGGTCCAAGGTTCGAATCTTACTTAGTGCATTTTCACTTAAATTTACCCGATGATATATTATGTGGCTCTGGTATACCATTCGGATGTTAACAGAGATGTAGAGAAGTACCTTCCGTTATTAAAAAAAAAAAACTTATCCTAAAGATTAAAAATAGAAGTAAAACTTTAAGAAATCACCTTCGTTCCGCCGTTTGATTCCCTCTATTAACATAGCATCTGCAAAAGAAGCTGACCCTCCCGACCCACCCCATGAGAACAACGAGTGTACGCCCGTCCCAGTTCCCACGCCACCGTTGATGCCGACCTCAGACTGCATAGCAGAAGATGAAGAATCGGTCCTTCCGTATCTAGCGGAATGGCCAGTGAGAGACGGATCGTAGCTGTAAGTCGGAATGGAGGAGGACATGTCGGAGGGATAGTTGTAGAGGTTGTTTGCCATGGACGTGTGGAGAAAGGAAAGGGAACTCGAAACCCTAGAGTGAGACTGATGAGGATTCAGAGTTCACTCCAAGAAATAGAAAGAGAGACTGAAGTAATATCAGATAGAAATGTAGGGTGTTAGGGTGACAGAAACATTTACATAAATAACGACAGGATCTATATATTTACATTTTTATTATTTATATATATAACGACATTATTTACTGATTTATAGCCTGCTGATGTCATTGGGTATGGCATGGATGTAAATTTTTCACCTCATCAAAGATTTCCGTACGACCCGAACCCGAAAGTTTCTTTACCCGACTAAATCGGTTAGTATGTGGGTATAACTTATAAAATAATTATTTAACTAAATATTCAGAGGTTAAAATAATTATGTAAATGAGATGTTAAATAAAGAGATTTAATCTCAAGATTTCTCCCTAATCATTCTTATTGTTATAATTTTTTAATGAATCAATTATAACTTATAAGTATAAAGTTAGATTAATTATAATTAAATTAGGTGGATTAAACCCAACTAATTAATAAGCTACCCGACTAGATCGATCCCACCACACTAGTCGACTGGGGTTGAGAATGAGAAAAGGTGGAGGCAAATAAAAATCGCAATTAAAGGGGGGTGTTGGAAATAATTTGGATAAAAACTTGTGATTAAATTACAAATTTAATGTCAATTGAACGTATTAAAAAAAATCAAAGAAAAGAAGTTACAAAAGTAAAAGAAAAAAATAAGATTGCTCATGAATGGAAACTCATACGAAACACTATAAAAGAAAGAAGAGAGAAAAGAAATCGATTAGACCCTTAGTGCATGTTGGAGGTAGCTAACTAGACGATTTCTCTCGTCTCCTTCTTTCTTTCTTTTATGATGGATTGATGGTTGATGTTAGGATTTTTTGCGAGTGATTATATGATCGATCCTGAGGATTTAAGAGAAAAAAAACAAGAAAGAATATACGCATTCTCCAACCCTAATATAATTAAGTTAAGATTGAAATGAAAGCATGTAGTTAATTAGACATTTACTCTAACACGTGCATAAGATCAATGAACTTGTTTTTATATTTTGTTATTGTTTTATTTTGAAACGATTTCTATGAGGTGGTATGATTAAACCACGTGGTTGTCCAATATCTTTTTTTTATAAGATAGATACGTGATACATAAGTAAATAAAAATTAAAGTACAAAATACAGTATAAAACTCGAATTTTGGACCTTCAGCAGTCTATCTATCTTAATAGTGACTGACAGTTACCAACTGAGATAATCGAATTGTGACGGTCTGATACAATCGGCATTGTCCGCGACTTGCAAAGGATCACCAAGCTGAGTGAAGAGTCCGGCGAACATCGAACAGCGGTGGCGATTGAGAAGGAAAGGGGCGCCGGCGAGAAATCAGAAGAACCGTCTACCCGAATCAAGAAACCCTCTAAATGGGTAACCGATTACACCATCTAAAGAAAGGGTGAAGATCCGACTAAGGTAATCAGGTAATTAGTTTTTATCTTAATTAGTCTTTAATTGCATTTATTAGAATAAAACTGTAAGAGTGTAGTATAGTACACTCATTAAGGGTTTTTACATAATTACTATCGTACCCCTTTGTGTCCCTATAAAGGGCCCCGAATGTATTTTGTTAAAACTAATGAATAAAAATACAATTTTTCCATTATCACATCCCTCTCTATTTCGACGTTCAACGTTTCACCTCCCCACTCTCCGATCAGGTACTCCGGTAACCTCCACAGCTCGCGTCGCTCCACGATCACCTTCCCAACCTCAGGCGTCCTCCTAGCTCCTCCATCCGCACCCCTTGGCACCATCAATTTCACCAACGGATTCTCCTCGCAACAACTCCAACTCCAGCTCCGCCCTGCATCAATATTCAGTCCGATCAGTAAATTTTAGAAGGAACTAATTCCATAGCCCTAAGTCTCTACCATCTAGATCGAATTTCGATCCTAGATCGAAGACAAAGGGTCCTCTAAGGTCCTATTACTCCATTATAATTTCCAGGAATTAGTTTATTGATATCTTAAGTGTATCAACTGATGCTTTCAATCCATTTACTCATTTTCAGGAAAATTTAGATTGGATGGCTAGAATGGTATCTTCTGCAGAAGAAATGGAAGCCAACATGAAGAGGCTCCAAGAGTTCCAGTTGTCTCAAACAAAAGAAATGACAGAACTTCGCAACCTGATCAACAACAATTCTCTGAAATTAGCAAAACAATTAGAAAATATTAGAGAAAAAACAGGAAATGTATGCAGATGAAGAACCACAGATAACAAGAGACTCAAGTAAAGCAAGGACTGAGGCTTTAGTAGATCCAGAAAGGCCAGCATATGCAGTTAGCATGCACGGGAATTCTGAATATACTCCTTCAAAGCACATAAAATTCGACATGCCAAGATTTGATAGCAATGAACCTGAGCTTTGGATATTCATGGCTAAAAGGTTTTTCATATTTCATAATACTCCAAAGGAGCAGAAACTTATAATTGCATCTTTTAATATGCAAGGAGTGGCACTCAAATGGTTCCTATGGATGGCATCGAGCAATTATTTAACTACGTGGCCTGCATTTGTTAAATCACTTCTCAAGAAATTCAATCCTACCACATATACCATCCCAGGCGGGAGATTGAGCAAGCTAGTTCAGACTACCACAGTGGCATACTTTGTTCAGAAATTCGAAGATTATTCATCCAAGGTAGTGGAAATCCCTGACTGGTTCCTCCTAGAAATGTTTCTATCCGGATTGAAAGATGAAGTTCAGACAGAAGTAGTCAGAGCAAAATTAGAAGATCTACAAGAGGCCATGGAACTAGCTGTACACCTAGAGAAGTAAGGTACGGGCAACACTTCTACTTTTAAATGGGGAGGATACAAAGGCAAAACCTATTTCAATAAAACAGGTGGCGAAGGAACTTTAAACTCTCCTACAAATACTACTTCGGCAAACAATTCAGCAAACAACAATAAGGCGGGAAACCTAAATCCCAACTTCAAGAGGCTTGCATTTGCTGAAAGAAAAGAAAGAACCTCAAAGGGACTATGCTTCAATTGTGACGAAAAAATCGCATCAGGTCACAAATGCAAGGGCAAATTATTCAGATTCTCTGCTGAAGATAACACATTCTGGGAGCTAGCTAAAGAAGAAGAAGAGGAAGTTGAGATAAAAAATTTAGAAATTGAGGAAGAATCTGAAATCAGTGTGCAAGCTCTACAAGACAGAATTGGCATAAGAACTATTAGATTGGAGGGATTTATCAAGAGTCAAAGTGTAAGTGTGCTCATTGACACTGGATCTACTCACAACTTCATGCAAGAAGAAGTGGCCAAGAACCTACAGCTAACAATCTGTGCTATAAATCCTTTTAGAGTGTCTACTGGTAGTGGGGAGAAGCTATTGAGTGATAAAGTATGCAAGGGCGTGAAAATAAAAATTCAAGGCACATTGATAACTCTAGATTTATTCTTATTAAATATGGCCGGAGCTAATGTAGTAATTGGAACTCAATGGTTAAAACAACTTGGTGATGTTGTTTCCAATTACAAAGACCTTGTTATGAAATTTTTCTGGAAAGGAGAACAAGTGATCTGGCAGGGCATATCATGGCTGGACAATGAAACACCAACTACGGGACAGCTGAAATCACTAGAAAAGACAACATCAGAAGCATTTCTATGTTATTTTGAGACAGCAGACATGACAGACCAAAAGAAGAAAAATTCTGAAGTTGCTGGAATTTTAGAGGAGAATGCTGAAATTTTCGATGAGCCCAAAGGACTTCCACCTCAGAGGGAGTATGATCTCCCTGTTGATATCAACTTAGTGAATGATTAAATTAAAATAATAGTTAGATTATGGAGGTTATGGAATCTACCTAATTTCTATTGGAAAATAAAAAATGTCACAAGAGAGCCATCTTACTTAACAACTCATCCATAGGATTTAGATAGAAGAGTAAGAAGGTCGAAAAGATATTCATGGAAAGAACAGATCTAACCAATTAAAGTAATAGCACATCAACTGATCAAAGAATTATTAAAACAGTAGAAGAAGAAAAATCAAAAATAGCAATCAAAAGAAAATATAGAATGATGTGAGATCAGAAGATCCGTGTAATTATATTCTATGTGACATGTCACATAAGTATAATTTTCTTCTTTGTAACAGAAATTCATACAAGTAAATGTGAGGCCCTACAGATATCCTCAATTTCAAAAAGGAGAAATTGAGAAACTAATCAGAGAGCTACTCCAATAATACAACCCAGCACTAGTCCTTATTCCTCACCCGTACTACTAGTGAAAAAAAAGGATGGAGGGTATAGGCTATGTGTAGACTATAGAGCCCTCAATGCCATTACCATAAAAGACAAATTCCCTATACCCACTGTAGATGAGCTATTGGGAGAACTAAAAGGGTCAACTATTTTTTCTAAATTAGATCTAAGATCAGGCTTCCACCAGATCAGAATACACCCTAAAGATATTGAAAAAACTGCTTTCAGAATCCACCAAGACCATTAAGAATTTTTGGTGATGCCCTTTGGCCTAACCAATGCACCTGCCACATTTCAGGCCGTAATGAACAGAGTTTTTCAAGAATACCTAAGGAAGTTTGTAATAATCTTTTTTGTTGTCATTTTAGTCTACACTCCCTCCATAGAAAGCCACCTACAACATCTGAAAATCATATTCAACATTCTGAAGAAAAATCAGCTCTTAGCCAAGAAGTCAAAATGCTCATTTGGGCAATCATCAATGGGATTCTTGACCCATATAATCAGTCAAGACGGGGTAAATCCAGATCCCGCTAAAATACAAGCCATCTTGGAATGGCCAATACCCAAAACCTTGAAACAATTGAGAGGATTCCTTGGGCTTAGTGGATATTATAGGAGGTTCATAAAAGGATATGCCCAACTTGTCACTCCCATGACTGAACTACTAAAGAAGGATGCTTTCAAATGGTCTGAAAAAGCCACAAAAAGTTTCGAAGTATTAAAAATTGGCATGACCTCAGCTCCCATCCTTCAATTTCCTGATTTTCAGAAAGAATTTACTGTGGAGATTGATGCCTGTAGTACTGGAATTGGGGTTGTCCTATTGCAAGAAAATCTCCCTATTGCCTTTTTTAGCAGCAAGATAAGTGGAAGATTATCAGCAACCTCTATTTACATCAAGGAGATGTATGCTATCACACAATCAGTAGCAAAATGGAGACACTACCTCCTTGGTAGACACTTCACCATAAAGACAGATCACAGAAGCTTGAAGAATTTATTGACTCAGGTGATACAAACTCCAGAACAACAGGTATTCCTCTGTAAGCTCTTAGGCTATGATTTTTCTATAATATACAAACCAGGAAAATACAATCAAGTGGCTGATGCATTGTCTAGAAGCTATGAAAACGAAGAAGAAATTATATACTCCAACAAGGCTGAAGTAATAAAGGAGTCTATGTTATCTTTTTCTATCCCTATACACCAACTTATTGAAGAAATAAAAGCATACAACATAAAGGCAGGAGGAGAGCCTAAAGTTTATATAAAAGGAATCGCAGAAGGCAATCTGAAATCACAGAAGGCAATCTGAAATCACAAGGATATGAGCTTAGAAATGATCTAATATATTTTTAAATGGAGAATTTTGCTAATTACAGGGACTGATCGAATTGATTCCAAAAATATTACATGAGTTCCATGATGGTTATATTGGAGGTCACTCAGGAGTAGAGAACATTCAGTAGAATCTCCAAAAATTTCTAGTGGCAAGGAATGTGTAAAGAAATACAAAAATACGTCAAAGAATGTATTATCTGTCAAAAGATTAAATCTTCTAATCAGAAAAACAATGGATTACTTATGCCTCTGCCCATTCCAGCATCTGTATGACAGGACATATCTGTGGACTTCATCACCGGCCTACCACAGGTATAAAAAAAAAATCTATGATCATATTAGTGGTTGATAGACTTTCTAAATCTTGTCATCTAGGGGCACTCCCATCAAATTACAATGCTCTGATGGTGGCTGGATTCTTTGTCCAATAAATAATTAGATTACATGGATATCCTAACTCTATAGTTTCTGATAGAGATAAGGTTTTTGTATCCAAATTTTGGAAGGAACTGAATAAATTGAGTGGCACAAAACTCAATTTTACCTCTGCCTACCACCCTCAGAGTGACGGCCAAACAGAAGTCGTGAACAGAGGAATCGAAATGTATTTAAGGGCCATGACCCATGAAGAACCCACTGAATGGCTAAAAATACTCCCTTAGGCAGAATTGTGGTTTAATACCAATTATAACGCTTCTTTAGGACAAACTCCCTTTCAAACATTATATGGAAGAGAGGCATCCCTATTTCCCAACTTTTCATCTGAAATTTCTAATATTGAGACAGTAGATAGGGAATTACATCTAAGAAAAGAGGCATTGGAGGTAATCAAGAGGAATCTAATCAAGACTCAGAATAGAATGAAAAGTAATGCTGATAAGGGGAGAAGAGAAATTGAATTCGAGGTAGGAGATTTAATCCTAGTTAAACTACAGCCCTATCGACAGTTAACCATTGCACACAGATTACATAACAAAATTTGCTAAAAGTTCTTCGGACCTTACAAAATTAAAGAAAAAATTAGCAAGGTAGCTTACAAAGTTCAGACAGAGGGGAGTAGAATCCACAATTGTTTCCATATCAGCAAACTCAAGCCATTCCATGGTCAAGAACAATCTGCCAAGGAAGAACAACGTACATCCACTCATTTCGGTAAAAAAAATCCTATCTATTATCCAGTAACATTTCTTGATCGCAAGGTAGTTTTTATAAAAAATAGAAGAGTACCTCAATCCCTGATTCAATGGAGTGCATCCCTCCAAGAAGACTCCTCTTGGGAAGACGACGCAAGCATCCAGTAGCTCTTCCCATCGTTCCGCCTTGAGGACAAGGCGATTTTTCGAGAGGGTGAACATGATACAATCGGCATTGTCCGCGACTTGTAAAGGATCATCAAGCTGAGTGAAGAGTCCGGCGAACATCGAACAACGGCGGCGATTGAGAAGGAAAGGGGCGCCGGCGAGAAATCAGAAGAACCGTCTACCCGACTCGACAGAAGGTCTACCCGAATCAAGAAACCCTCTAAATGGGTAACCGATTACACCATCTAAAGAAAGGGGGAAGATCCGGCTAAGGTAATCAGGTAATTAGTTTTTATCTGAATTAGTCTTTAATTGCATTTATTAGAATAAAACTGTAAGAGTGTAGTACACTCATTAAGGGTTTTTACATAATTACTATCGTACCCCTTTGTGTCCCTATAAAGGGCCCCGAATGTATTTTGTTAAAACTAATGAATAAAAATACAATTTTTCTATTATCACATCCTTTTCTATTTCGACGTTCAACGTTTCACCTCCCCACTCTCCGATCAGGTACTCCGGTAACCTCCACAGCTCGCGTCGCTCCACGATTACCTTCCCAACCTCAGGCGTCCTCCTAGCTCCTCCATCCGCACCCCTTGGCACCATCAATTTCACCAACGGATTCTCCTCGCAACAACTCCAGCTCCGCCCTGCATCAATATTCAGTCCGATCAGTAAATTTCAGAAGGAACTAATTTCATAGCCCTAAGTCTCTACCATGTAGATCGAATTCCGATCCTAAATCGGAGACAAAGGGTCCTCGATCTAAGGTCCTATTACTCCATTATAATTTCCAGGAATTAGTTTATTGATACCTTAAGTGTATCACGGTCTAATATCATTTTGTGAGGGAGCTAGCTAGCAAGTTGCAAGTGAAGGATTAGATACAATTAAAACATATGGTCTATCGATGTGCTTGCTAAATCTCTGCCGAAGCGGATATTTTTCTATCTTACCGACAAACTTATGGAAATACTTAATTCCCATAAGCTTGATGGGTAGTGTTAAGGAATATCTTAATATCTTTTAGTTATAATTACATAATACTAGCTAGATCTATAAATACAGTTGTAAACAAGATAAAACTCAATTTCATTTTTCCAACCAATCGATGTAGTCTGATAAAATCAGCCAACCTTTTAAGTTTTAACTATAATTTCACCTGAAATGGGCCGGATCTTAACAGATCGATTTAACACTCGCATACAAAAAAAAACAGGAAGAGAGAGAAAGATACAGAGGATCTTAATAATGAAGACAGCAACCAGACATGTTTTTTCTGGTACAAAGATTCTGCATGTTTCCAATCCCAAGACAAGGATCGCTGGGCAGATTCGATCTCCGCACATCCAATAAATATTCCAGTAAACGGTTGAGACAGAGATGAATGGTATACGTACTGGGCGGTGAAGTCCCGCAAACTCCCACTCCCAGATATTAGACTAGTCTCGGCAAGGTGACAGGAAATAAGAATGGATGATCAAATTGAAGAAGTGGTATCTTATCTGGACTCTAGTGATGCTGAAATTACATTACAGTACATTCCACTTCTAATTGTCAGAACGTGCATGTTATCGAAGCTGCTGGCATGGAAAGGGGCCGCGTGTCATATGCACTGGTTTTTGTTGTTGTTGTTTTGGAGTCCAGCTTATTCAAGTATCTCCTTCGCTCTTTCATTAAGATCCGAGGAGATCCAAGTGAATTATTTCAAGTATATATGACTATGAGTGAGTGGAACATGTACATCAATCATATCCTAGCTAGATAGCTTGTTAATTAGTTGAGAATATTCCTGGTGGTTGGTCTAATTAGTGGAGGATTCCTAATTTCTTGCCTGCATACTTATATCGATCTACCTGAGGAATATTCTTCAATTTAATTCAATTCCATATCTTTTTGGTCCATGGAAATTCAAATGTATCTACCTATTGATTATAATCAGAATATATAGGTCTGATCAATTAACAAATTAAATCAAATGGTCCATGAAATATCAAACCCATATTCCCATGATTGAAGATGGGTATATATGGTACAGATTGACAGTGCTAAATCATCACTGAAAATGACGGAACGTTGGCCATTGAAGACGACAACCACCCACATGACGACATAATCAGGTTAAAATATTCATTTTTCGATCATATACCAAAATCATATAATATAACATCAAATAAATGGTAATGAAAATTTTATTAAAGTACGTAGTGACTGTCCGTGTCGCATTTTTCTTAAGTGACGGGACATAATGTCGAATAATGATTGATTCATTATTGAATGATGGTTATCTCTTCTCTATCTTAAGATTGAGAAAGCCTATCTTTTCAAATTTGAAACAGAGATTTATACCCTAACCCTAAATTTACATCCATATATAGATAGAATTATGGTGAACTACTGTCAAGTAGCTATTGGAGAGGCCTACTACACTGACTTGGCTGCAATGGCATTATAATTAAGCTGAATATTAATGAATGAAGATAAGATAGACTCCGGCCATGTATATTGCACAGTCGATCTTGTTGAAAATATATTTAAAATCATTGATTGATTCAGTCAGTTCAACTCAAACTCAAACTCAAATAAAACTCAAACTCTCACTCAAACTCAAACATGATGATCGATCAGAAATTAAATGTCATGACCAGAGGCTAGCTAGCAGCTATATATACAACATATATACACAAACCCTAATTGATTAATATGATTTTCGTAGATTGGTAATGGATCCTAGCTTACTAGCTACAATTCTGAATCATGTACGCTTATCTTTTTCTGTCTGAAACAGCAACGCTTGTTGACGCGTTGAGTTCCAGTTTGACACCATGTCATGAGCTATTCTCTTTGCATCCATGGAAGCTCCGAGAATACCTCTCTTGGTGAAACCGACGGCATACAATCCGTTTTCGCCTTTCCATCCATTCGGAAATGGATTTCTTGGTAACCCATCTTTTTCTGAGAAAAAATCCCTTTCCTGCACAACAAGAACAACCGATTGATATAATTCTGAATTGTATATTGATTATAACTAGTAATTAACTACCTTTAACCAGTAGGGTACGTTGCTTCTGTAACCGGTGGCAAAAACCACCGCGTCGAAATTTTCGGATCGCCCATCGCTGAATTCGGCACCGGTTGATGTGAATCTTTTTACCGCAGGACTCACCTGCACGCGCATTAATTCACGTGAGAACCTAACTATTAACTTACATTAAGAAGGGATTGATTTGCGAAAAAAAGAGACCTTAATGTGACCGGATTTGATCTTGGCAAGTGTTCCGACGTCGAGAACCGGAGTCTTGCCCGAGAGTGACTTGAGCTCCAGTGGGCCGAGCTGCGGTCTGTCAAGACCGACGCTTGTGGTGTCTCCGAGAATGAGATGTGAAGCGAGGAGTAAGAAATTATCAACCAGGCGTACCGGAAGATACTTGAGCAACCACATAGACAGCCCAAACGTCGACTTTCCAAGCATATCCCTCGGCAAAACATGAACCTGCACGTACCCATTCCGAAATATTAAATAAGGTCCACTCCGGTGGTCGATCGGATTATTCCGATCCGGTCCCCATTAGATCGAGGATCTATGTGGCAATTGAAATTTCATTAAAGTGGCAGGCAGGGAAGCAGGCAGGCGTCGATGCATGCCTGCGCGTGCGAATAAGGTGTATGAGTCACACTGAGTAGTGTATGAGTCCCGAGAGAGAAATAGTCGTAAGAAGATGATTTACAGGAAGAGGGAGTCTTTTCTTTAATTAATCAATGGTCCATCTCTTCCCAATTCCCATGCACAGATCAACTTCAGAACAGAATCTATGTCGTCTGCCCGACTGCTCCTCCTCGCAGTCACAGTCGCAGGCTCGCACGCTAAATAAAAAACTTTACGATAAACAATTCAAAAGGCACCTAAAGCCCCAACTCTACCACGTGATTCTCCCTTCCGGTCTTCCGGATCGATAGGTTTGGGTTTGTTGGATAGATTAACGAAATCAATGGAAAAGATTGAATGGATTGATATCTTAATTTACATACCGCTTCTCGGACGACAATTGTAGGTTTTGCATCGAAGTTGTAGAGATCCAAGCACACCTCCATGCCGGAGTTACCGCATCCGACGACAAGAACCTTTTTTCCAGTGAAAACATCACCACTTCTGTACTCGCTGGTGTGCACCATGGCTCCTTTGAATTCGTCCATTCCGTTCATCTTTGGAATAACTGCCTCCGCATTTTCTCCCGTAGCCACAACCAAGGAACGACATAAGAACTCCTTTGTCTTCCCGGATTCTTTACCCACTCCCACAGTCTTCACCCTCCACAATCCAGCTCCCTTGTCGTACTCCGCTTTCTCGACTGTCGAGTTAAAAACCGGTTTGATGTCGAACTGATCGGCGTAGGATGTCAAGTACGTCAAGAACTGCTGCTTTGTCGGGTAATCTGGGAAGCTCGAGGGAAAAGACATAAATGGAAGCTCACAGAAATTCTTCGGCAGGTGAAGTCGGAGCCGGTCGTAAGTCTTGTGCTGCCATAACGACGCGATACAGTCCGATCTCTCGACAATCAGGCTGGGGATCCCCTTTTCCTTCAAACACGCCGCAACAGCCAGACCAGACGGTCCAGCACCCACGATAATCGGTCCGTCGATGTACACGCACCTGGTTTCGCTGCCAATCTGAGCTGCCTGTAGCTGGAAATAGATGCAATACAATGGATCATGCACCATCTTACACTCAGCTTCCTCCCGCCATTCCATCAATATATCTGAGTTTGATTTTATGAGAATATTTTAGATATCAAGACTAAATCCAAATACTCTTTTTCAACTCAAGCTGTTCTATTTATATTCTTAGAATAAAATTTATAAAGGTTAACCGTGGAGCCAAAACATTAAAAAAATAATATAATTAAAAACGATTCAAACAGACTTTGCACAATATCCAACGACTCACCTAATTATGCTGAGCTGAGCTCACTGGAAAAAAGCAGTATATTCTTATACCAAGCTCATGTAACTCAAAATATTTAATTCCTTTTTATAGGGTTCATTGGTTTAATCATTTATTAATCAATCAATTAATAATTAATTAGAAAATAATTCAAATATGAAATAGTTTGTATGATATTTACAATCTCACCGTTGTTAAGATCGAATCCATCGGTTATATTATATGTTTGTTTTTTAATTGATTTATTATATTGATCTGAACTCGACCTTCCATTAGATGGATAAGATTCAATTATCTTAAACTATCTTATATTTAACAACGATGACATTCGATTATACCTGGAGACATTGAGTGAGTTATGTACTGGTATGCCGCCGTGGTAAGGCGGCGTCTTTGCGTAAAAATCGATGACCATCGTCCTAGAATGACAGATGGAGAGAAAGAGATAGAAAGATAGCAAATTGGGTTTATATGTGCTAATTAACGTACTGGATTGACTGTGTGGTTGTTTAAGAATCGCTGCTACTAGAGTCTGAACAATGAACACCACCAATATCACGAATGCCACGAACATCAAGAACATCATGCACGAATTGAACGGGAAAATGAGATGGGTTGGAGCATGAACAACGTCGGGGTCGAATTTATGGATTGAAATGAGGTAAATCTAATTTCGGATGTTGAATAGTGTCCGACAATTACAGGCAGTGAAATATCTATGTCGGTTAAACAGACTAAATTGGAAAGTCAGGTGTATAAAAAGTATCATTTCCAAGGTTTACACAAATAAAATATTAACTACAATTACTAACAAAAATATAAAATCATCCACAATTGTCTTCGATCGACTCCTAACCTGTAAATTCCATGATATCTTACTGTCTTAAACACTTTCAGCACTATAAATAAATCACGATCATTAAAATTCTATAAACCCTTGCTAGTTTCTCCTTTTACTCTCTCGATCCCACGATGTTGTCTTCGTGTTCGTGTTAAATTTTTTTAACACGGGTCGAGTTCGTGTCGACGAAAAAATTAATCGTGTCAATCGTATTCGTATCGTGTCGTGTCAACACGAATTGCTGCTAAATATCAAACATTGTATTCAGAAATCAGAAGTGTAATACTGGTTGGACTATTATGTAATTGTTTTTTAAGTGTGTTTGTGCAAGTAATTTACCCAATACTCATCCAACTTATATCTGAAGAGTTTGGGGAGCAAACTGTAATTATTTCAATAGAAATTATAAAAGGATCGATGGGCCAATTCGGATGGCCAGAAGCATAATGGGCTGGCTGATCGACTAATAGATATGTAATTACTTTTGATTAATGAAAAATTACAGAGATTAGAGAAAACTAAACCACACTACTAATCTTATTCTTTTTTTAAATCAAGAATGAGCATTTACCCATTGTTTGTTAATTTTATATAAAGTGAAATGTTGGGACTTGATGTGGATTTAAACTTGAGTAGTAACATTTATTAGGCATGGTATTGTTTTCCATTTTTAAGCATCTCCTTTTATTTTTCTTCTAAAAGAAGTTAATAAAGTTGTACCTTGAGTGAGTGAAAAATAAACTAGGAATACATACATATATATATATATATAAGGAGTAATTATCAGATGTGTCGATGTTAAAATGCGTCAAATTAATCTTGTTCAATAAATCAATTTTTTTCGTACATGTGTTAGTATTTTTTGTAATACATTATTTTACGTCGTACATGTGTTAATGTCTTGTGCAATATATTATTTTAGTCATTAGGTTAAATATTAATAGACACGATTTGATAACGTGACACATTCAAGATACAACGCAACTAAAACATGCCTTGTATATAAGATATTGATTTTTGCAAAAGAAGAAAAAACAAGCATCAAATATATTTAGCTACTACCTTCCTTGTTTTTGACATAAGAAGAAGGAATAATTAGGGAGGTACTACCTATCACTGCACTCTGCATAGCATTGGAAATTGAAATGGCATGCTTTGGATTTTTTGGATGCGAGGACCAGCACGATTCAGCAAAAAGATACATACTCTTTGCTCTGATGGTTGCCGGAATCATCGTCGGAATTCGGATCCTTCTTTATTTAATTGGCCGTTGTATTCAGAGGAGGAGACAGAGATTTCTCACCCAAGAAGACGAAGAAGAAACTCTTTAAATGGTATTTCATATAATTATTGGGATTTGGATAGTTATGTAGGATCAGAATTTCATCATGAATTAAGAGACAGTTTTATGTAAATATATTAAGTATACTTTCTGTTTCTACAATCTCTATTGGAAGTTTTTTCCATCTCCAATCTTAAATCTGACTCTCTAATTCTCCGGATTTCTTCTTCGTCGGGAACCAGAGGTATAATACAGACATCTGTCCATCGTCGATTATAGCTGCCTTCTGAGAATGGGCGGTGTGGTAATATAGTTGTGAAAAACCATGTGTTCGATGATATGTTTATGTTTTAGTTTCTTTATGTAATTTATTCTCACTTCTCAGATAAATTTAGAGAAAAAAATTATTTGGATATTATTCGAACATTATTCGGATTTGGATACCTGAGCCAAATTCGATCAATATACAAACTTATCGATCTATCCCTAATGGTTTTTGCATAAATCTCCATTTTTGGGGATGGCTAACTTCTTCTCTAAATTTGCCCAAACCTTGGACACCTTTGTGTCATTGACAATCAAGGAATAAATTGCTTTGTTTACAGAAGACTTGATCCAAGATAGGACCAACCAATTGTTTTTCTGCCATTTAACAAATTCCGGATTCAAACCATTATCTGTTCGCCTCTTTGGAATTAATTACCGGGTCCGGTGACACTCATTCCATCAGATAGTACATGTTGAGAAGATCTTCCTGAGATCGCTAAAACAAATAGTTTTCCGATGCATCCAACTACTGCCCGATACACCTTTCAGTTGCCACCAATCTGACGTTTTATTCTTCCTCACTCCGTTATTCATCTAGACTCTGATTTTCTTCTATTGTAGGTTTTTATAATTAATTTTATAAATAGATCATGTCAAAATTTTATTAGTTTCACAGACGGTACGTCCGTCTCTGAAACTGGATGCGGTATCTCACGACGGTGCGATACCCCACATGGTCGTAGTCCCTAACGGTCGACGCGTGAGGAAATGCATTGTGGAGGAAGGGAGGACGGCGCACGGAACCAGGAACCGCGTTGAGTTCCCGAAGGTACAGTTGGTGGTTCCAGGTTCCCAAACCCATCGCGAACTCCATTCCTATTCCGGCCTCACAATAGTGGACGGCACTCCCGAACGGCCGAACCCCACTCGCAATGGTGTCCCCAGCAAGTCGACATGAGGTACCGGAAATGGATCTTTTAAAAAATAACCAAAAAAAATTCCTGAATGAATTCAAAACAGACAAGTACAAGGGAGAGTGGATAAGATTCAAACTATATATCAATCAGATGTCATTGTAAAACTAACTTAACTTGAATCTCTGACATTGGGACTACGACCATGTGGATCCGTTCCTTCTTGCGAATTGCATTGTGATTTGTGTTCTTAAAAAAAAGGTCAGCAGACAGTGTGAGTCGTCAGCCAGACACTCACGAGATATCTCTTGAGAACTCTGCGACACTGAATCTCAGAATGAGTAAACAAATCACAGATCCATGTGGCTGCGTGCACACAAATCTTCAAGATCGCAGAAAACCTGAATGATAATAGGGTGATGATGACGAGAATTGACGGCAAGAAAGCATAAGACGTTCCAGCTCTTCTGACTTACTGCAACTACATATGTCGTTCTCTACCATCATCTCCATCACCGAATACCGGAAAGCCGCATATGGGTTGGACGTAGTGATGACCATCGCGGTTCCCTCGTTTCTCAAAACCATAGCGGGCTTGTTGTGTTTCTTTTTCCTGTCTCTGCCGTTACTTGAAGGTTCTGTGATCGGATGATGGAACGAAACGAAGACCGGAGAGTTGACGTTACAGGAAAGTCTGCGGCCGCAAGTCTTGGGGGAAAATATAGACATGAGCATCTTCTTCAGACCACCTTTCTGATTGTCGTTTTTGGCAGTGGACATCGCGAAATGCTCTCTCTCGGAATAATTTGATAAATCTCTTTTTTTTTGCGAAATTGATGAATGGATTTATGGGGAAATGGAATGATTCATGTGGGTATTTAACTATTTATTAACGGCTCTCTTCCGAAATAATCCATTGAATAAAAATCGTGCCCAAAAAAATGATACACCACGTGACAGTGAGCCCCGTTGAACCTTATCTCATATAGAGCCATAGAGGGGTACGTCCGAAGGCTACAATTAACCAAATCGTAATAAAAAAATTCATCAGTCTAGTCTCAGGTTTCTACACACCCCTCCTTCTCATATCAGTTTCAGAAAATCCTTCAAAAAGGTTAAGGTATGTTTCTGCCCGTCATGTGCTTGTATCCACCTGAGGGCTCGACACTCTCACGCGACCAAAGTCTATTGAAGACATCCTCTTTCCTCTCCTCCCCAAAAGAAAACAAGGGTCGAAATCGTCAACAATCAACTAAGTCGACTAGTCAGACGTGGGACAAACGTAGGGTAGCCACCGCCACCCCAAAAGAGTTCCGTTTCTAAGAAACGGATTCCAACCTGACTCCTCGACCCCTCCTCAGGTATCTTACCATACCCAATTTAGGATCCAGATCCACTATTAAGTAACATGTCCTCCATAGTTGAGTTTCTAGATTTATTGTGTCATTCACGTTACTGTGCCATTAACAACTCTTATTACTCACGTTACTGTGCTATTCATTTATTCATCACTGGTTATTTTTTACTGGAATAGATTTTTTTTAAAGACGATTTAGATTAAAATAAAATAAAAAGATTACAATTATCCATAACTAACATAAGAAAACAATTAAATAAACAACTAAAAGTACGATATGATATGTAAAATAAGTAAAACTTGTTAATCTATTAGATTTAAATATATTGTATGATAGCAATAAGTTAATTACAAGTATATTTCGCGTTGTAACAAAAGTTCGGTATTCGACGAACTATTGGTTCGTTTCAGGTTCGATTCGGGTTCGGTCCGGTTATTAAACGAACCGAACCCAAAGATTGAAATAGGTTCGTTTAAGATTTTTATTATATTTTATTATTTTATATTTATATATTAAACTTATATTATATAATTTTTTATTATAAATTTCATAACTTATGTATATTTTTGCAATTTTTTATTAAAATAGCATATTAATGCTAATTTTTAATCAACAAGCAAAAAAATATGACTAAGGATTGATTCAACAAAAGAAAATAAATTATAAACAATGTTTTTTTTATTGTTTATTTTTCAAAGATACTCATATGGACATGTTTTTTTTTTTTAATATTTATTTTTAGGATGATGTAAAAAAAATTCAGTATTCGACGAACTATTCGGTTCGGGTTCGGTTATTAAACGAACCGAACTCAAACCCAAGAATAGGCTCGTTTATTTAATTGCAGCGGTAAGTATATGTATTGAAATGAAATCAGTATTGAATAATAGTCAATTAAAGTATATGTAATACATTAGATTTCCATATTGCAAGTTATAAAACTTAACACATTACATTCAATTGATTAAATTCAAGTCTGTAACACAAGCTACATTTAGCTAACTCAAATCCTAGCTGCGACCTCAAAAAGATCATTTCATTCCATATCTGCTAAAATTCTCTTGTTTTACTGTTTCTTATTTTAATTTCCTGTAGTCTGTCTGGATTCAGGAGGGTAGTTTCCCAAACTAAATACAAACTAGGATGGATCTAAAGTGGAGAGTCATCCTTGACTGTGATCTATTGAATGAATACCTAATTATTTCTACTTTAATTTTACTGCCCTGTAGATGCAGTTTGAGGAGCAAGACAGCTTTCTTTTAGGACAGTGCTGCTTATCCTTGATGGCGGCCAATATTTGAAGATAGATCTGCCGATTATGTTTTTTACAGGAAGAGGCCCCCTATCACCCATCCAATACAGGTAATGATAATACAGAGGTTATGAACAATAATAGTTTAAGAAAACAAGATTGAAATCAACATATTAGACAATAATTACCACATGTGAGAGTCATAGCTGTTATTGCGATTGTCGCCCATCACAAACACCGACTCCTTAGGTACTTTCTGTCACCAAAACAGATAAGAAAAATGAATCCCAATTTCAATTGAGGGCTAACAAGTTTAGGAGGTTTAAAACCAAAGTTGCAGTTCAAATCATCTTGAATGACTGTTTCATGCTTTAATGAGACTGCGGACGACTAATTAAGTTGAAGACTTACGGTCGGAGTCATTTGGTAAAAGGGGGGTTCCATAATGAAATCTTCATTTCTAACGATTCCATTTACGACCAGCTTTCCATCATGTACCTGTAATGCCATAATGAACGAATCACTCCCAAAGGAATTAGCAGATGCGCATATCGAATTACAATATGCATGATCATTGATTTAATAATACGAGCCTGACCTCCACTGTATCACCTTCTTTGGCAACAATTCTCTTGATGAAAACATCCTCATCGGTATAACCTGCTAGCTGCATAAACAAAATCCAGTGCCGTGCCGTGCCATACCGGCCTTAAATGGTTGGGTGGCTGGTTACCAATAAAGCTTTAATGTGAAACATACATACCTGCAATCTCGGAGGGGTTTTGAAAATCACTACATCATTCACACAGGGTTCTCGAAAGTAGTAAGAAACCTATATTTCACAGAAGAAACTGTAATTTTTATTTTCATTCAAGCACGATGAGGATTACGACTACAAGTTGGGAGTTGGGACAAAATATCGACTTTCAAAATCTAGTTTATTTTATTTGTATTAATGTTGTCATCCACGAATCCACGATCCATCCCAGTAATTCCTAAATGGCTAAAAAAGAAATAAAAAATACTAACTTTGGAATAAAAACAAACAGTTGATAGACAGATGCGAATTACCTTCTCGGCGACCAATCGATCACCAACATCAAACGTGGGAAACATAGACAAAGACGGTATGAACCTAGGCTCAGCAATAAACGACCGGAACGCCAACGATATTGCAATTGCAGCAAGAAAAGTCTTGGCATCGTCCGTCGTCACACCGAAAAAATTCGGATCCCCCTTTCCGTCCCCTCCATCATCTCCTTCCCCACCACCACCGCTGTTTCCATCTCCATTTCCACCTTCGTCGCTTCTAGGTTCCAGAAAAGATTTCGGCTTCATCCGCTCTCCTTGTGCCGTCTCGATTCCTTTGTTGCATTTGCAACTGGAGGAGTGGTGAGTTCTTCGGAGGCGGATGGCCGTAAAAATGGATAATTTTGGGAGATGCATGAAATGGATTGGTCTTGGCGCTTGCGCGGTGGGTGGGAAGAAGAGCAACTGGGATGCCATCTTTTTTCCGATCTGCCGAAACGTAAATCGTAGTGCTTTTATATCCCCCAACTATTCTGCTCTGTTCTGAAACTCCTTCCCACTTGCAGACCAACCTATTCTATCTCTCCAGACTCTTCACTCTAGTGTGTCATCTATCTATTTAAATGACAGATTTTAGGTAAAATTGTAAAATCCAAAATCTAATGCAATTTGTAAATTAAATGAGAATTAGAATTTAAAACCATATTACAAAATACGGTAGTATTTAACATGTGTTGGTGTCTTGTACAGTACATTATTTTAGTCATTGGATTAAATACTAATGACACGTGATGGGGCACCTGAAGTGCGTCCAGACAAAAGAATATGAGATATTTCATTCATTCTACCAATCTATTTCTATCTCCAAATTTAGGATTACCTTGAGATTTAAAACACCATTGAGATTGAAAAAAAAGATAATGATTCAGTTGTCACAAAAAACACGACGCGGAAATGAGATCGTTAAGAGAAGTTTGGCACAACTGGAACCAATCGACACTACTAATACACAATTAACTACAACACTCTCATTCATACTCCTCATCAAGTTAAAGGAAACTTACATACTGAATCTTGCAACTGTCAATAGTGTGAAATTTTAATTAACTCATGAATATCTCCTGAACCATTCCAAACTTGTTTTTGATCAGCTTTTTAATTTCTAGCTTTACTCTTGGATTGCTAAATGAGATGCAAATGACCAAAAACATTGGGGAAAACCTAGCTGGGATTCATAATCTTGATCATCTTATTCGTTTCTTAAACTAGGAAAACCCTTCTTTTAAGTCATATACATCCATCCAGTCTAAGCCTGGACTGTTGCAGCCAACTAATCCAATGTCCAAGTTATTTGTTTCCAATATAACCATTACATGTATGCAAACAACCAACACACACCTCTGCATACAACCAACACATACACCCTGCTAGGGTGTCAAATAAAGCTCGGCTCGATGGGCTCAGCTCGGGCTGGCGAGCCTAACGAGCCGAGCCCGAGCTTGAAGCTCAAGCTCGTTAAGCTTAACGAGCCGAATGGAGATGTAGCACAGATGGTAAAACGTTTGCTTACCATGTGAAAAGTCACGAGTTCGATCCTCCATGTTTTTAAATTTTTTATTTTAACCTGCAGGTTAAGTTCAAACCCAGACTCGCAAGCTTCGAACCCGAGCCTGACAATTCTTAAAACGAGCCGAGCCCGAGCCTGGATAACTACTTAACGAGCCAGTCCGACCCTGACTCTATAAGCAAAAGCTCGACTCGGCTCGTTTGACACCCTACAATATACCATCTTGCACACAAACAAAGAAAATAAAACAATTAGCATGAACATAATTAAAAGCAATGCGAAATTGGCAACACTTACCTTCAAACAATAAAGATACACAATTAGTGTTGGTGAATACATAATCAAATTCAAAATAATTTTAAGAGATGTTTCAACCATTTTCTAACTTTAAACACACCTCCATTTTTATTTTTTATTTAATCCTAAGAAGAACCTATATCAGTTCCTAGAGCTTTTGTAAGTAAATCAGTTGATGGGACATATTTAAGTATGAATGTTTTCCTATTAATTATTTCTCTTACAAAGTGATAGTTTGTATCAATGTGCTTAATTCTATTTCTACTTAATGAATTTGAAGCTTGAAAATTAATAGTAGATGATTATCACAAAAAATTACAAGTGCTGGAATAAAGATATTATTTAAATCTCTTCATATTAGAGAACACCACCTATGATGACCACATTATTAGGTGTCCCCTTAGAAAAATATAAACTCCCGTGACAGGTTTCCTATCATTAGGATCTCCCACAAAATCTGAATCACGCATAAACCTACTAATGACATGCTCGAGGAATTTGATTTTGTAAATCTAATTCCATCCATGATTATCTCTTTTAAAAACCTTAGAATTCTCTTTGCACCTGCCATATGAAAAGTTCTAGGATTTTGTAAGAATTGAGAAATTTAATTGATATAGTATGTCAGATTTAGTCTGGTCAGGGTAAGATATTGTAACCATCCTACTAATGTCCTAAAGGGAGTTGGATCTTTTAAAATTCCTTATTCATTCTTGAGTAACTTAGATTGAATAGGTACTGGAGATCTACAAGGATTACACAAACTCATGTTGAAATTTAATAATAATAGAGTTGCATATCTAGCTTGATTCATTGCCATTGAACCATCACTTTTCCTATTCGCATCTATTGCTAAAACAATTTTTAGTATCCCTAAGTCCGTGCATCTAAACTCCGTACAAATCATCAATCACATTTTCTATATCGATCCTTGGTGTTATTTTCAGTTATTATTAAATCATCAACATAAACTAAGATCCATACACTATAACAAAATCTATTATATACAAATAGTGATGTATCTGCTACATTGTTTGTAAAACCAATATATATGCACCATGAACTAACTCAATCTCGAATATCAGGCTCTAGGTGTCTGTTTTAAACCATAAATGACTTTTTTCAATTTACACACATGATCAAGATATCTTTCATTTTCAAACCCAGGACAGGAGGTTGTTTCATGTATAACAGTTCAGAGCTCTCCTTGTAAGAAAACATTCTTTACATCGATCTAATTGCCTTAAAATCAGACCCTTAGACATATAGATAATACCATCCTAGTACTGGATGACTTTACCACTGAGCTATCAACTAAATTATAATCGACCCCTTCTACCTTTTTATATCCTTGTGCTACTAGCTAGTCTAGCATAATGTCAGACTCTCTATAGAATCATCTCTTTTCTTCTTTATCTTGTATACCCATTTACAGTCTACGAAGATTATTGATTTATCAAATGGGACTAGTTCCCATGTTTTGTTTGCTTACAAGGCTTCAAACTCCTCTTGCCTTGCACCAAGTTTTTGTTTTCACATAATCCTCCTTTAAATTCTATGGCTCTATTATGTTTGGGTTAGTTACCTCAGCTATCAAAACTTCTAGTAGTAGGTATTTAGTTTTATAATTTTTTACTAAATCAATTGGAACTAGTAGACTTCAATCTTTTTTCTTTATTCAATTTCTCAGTTGAAACAATGTTTGCCCTTTTACTTACCTGCCTATTACTTGGACCAACTTCAATATTTATAGATTGACTAAATTGATGAAGTTGACTAGTTTGATTAGGTTGACTAGACTGATCAAGTTGACTAATTTGATAATTAGGTTGACTAAAATGATCAGACTGAATAGATTGTCTAGGTTGACTAAACTAATCAGATTTACTAGGTTGATTAGTGAGAGAATCTAAAGTTAAACTAGGATTAATTAGTTTCGTAATTTAGACTCTGATATGAGACTCTTTCATGGTTGCTATATGAAATTACCTCATTACTGTTTGATGACGGGGTAACCAAATCAAGTTTGTAGTTTCACTCTTTCTAAGAATCGATCATTTCCTAGGACGCCCTAGGATACTATTTATAGTAAGCCTAGACAGACCCAGGCTTTGCAGACCCACT
Source organism: Zostera marina (assembly GCA_001185155.1). Lineage (NCBI taxonomy): Eukaryota > Viridiplantae > Streptophyta > Magnoliopsida > Alismatales > Zosteraceae > Zostera > Zostera marina. Next base: position 234,795 of record LFYR01000667.1, on the reverse strand, counting down.
GGAACTTTTTTTAATTTGCGATTGAACCACATTATCGTGGGTAAACCCGATGGGATGGCAGATTAGTTGTGTTGCGAGCATCTTCAATTTGCCCCTGGATTGTCGGATCCCCATAGGCAGGTTGTCGGGCACATGATCTGCTTGTATGACTTCGTGGGCTTTGGCGTGGCGTGCCGAGCCGGACGATTGGGCTTGAGTCCAGTAGTTGAGGTATCATCACGTACTGTTGTTAGACTCAATATTAATTGTTTCTCGACTTGAAAGAGTTACATAATTAAGATGAGTAAAAAATCAATCTTAAAAAATAGATCTTCATTTTAGACTGATTATCTATTTTAGTTAGTGTTTTGTCTAAACTATGAAAAGGATAGACATTCTCATGAAATTTGACATGTCTGGATATTAATTATTATTTGATTATTATCTAGATCCAAGCATCTATACCCTCTACGACTAGGAGAATATCCTTGAAAACAACACTTACCTGCCTTAGGGGAGAACTTATCACTCTTGGTTTTAGGTAATAATGGAAAGTAGAGGGTTCTAAAAACCCTTAAATAATTATAATCCAGGATTCTAAGGCCTTAGGGGGTCTTGTAAGGACGCAGCCGGGGAGGCGACCTCTGATAGTAGGGGACGTCATATCCCACTCCGTTGGGGTGTCCACTTCCTGTAAGGGGTCGCTCACCCTCTAGAGATAGCCTTGTCTTGTATGGATCGTCGATTGCTATCGCAGGTGTCTTCGATACCAAACAAGTAGGTTGTCCCTCTGGGGGGAAGTCCCAGACTTCTCTATGATCGTCGACTGGTCAACTAGGTCGGAGACTCGGAGACTCACTTTGTCTGGTGTCCGATGGTACAGTATTGTTTGAGAAATCTTGTATCAACAATGAGTGTATATAAATAGGAGGGAGGCTGATAGAAGGTGGAGAGGATTTTGACCGATAAAGATATTTGAAGGAATATTATTGAATATCATTAGAGTTTTTCTAGACTGAAGGGAGAGGATAAACCCCTATCACTAAAAAAAATTTAAATACTTATGAATAATTTCTAGATTAATAGTTCCACACTAGTATTTTGCAATTACCATTGAACTAAATCAGATTTTGTTTAAATTAGACATATCTTATTTTCTTTCCTTTTTCATTTAAAAGAAAAAAATAATTTATACAATGTTTTTTATCTTTAATTAATTAGATTTACTCAAACATAAATATATCAATCATATAAAAGGATCTCATTGTGATATTAGGGTTCCTCCTCGATCATTCGCATTCTCCGCCGTTGCCGGCCATTTGCAATCTTGGCATACTCCAAAATTTCGAAGCAAAAATCTTAATATTGACAGGAATATCATCTCAATCTCAGGTATCTTACTTCTAGCTATGATTGATCGTTATTGTCCTTGGATCGTGATTTTATATAACGAAAATTTGATTCAGGATCGATTCTATATATCGAAACTTAAAATTCATGTAGTTAAATGATTTTGGTTGAATCGGGACGTCTAATACTCTAACGAAACTTAGAGGCATAAAAAATGGTGGGATTTAGGATTTTCTTGTTTTATTTTCGAAACTAAATAAATTACGTGTGAATGATTTCTCTTTTCCTTTGGTATACGATCAATGGTGTTTCTGAGCTTATCATGTTTGCAGATTTGATATTGATAGAAAGAGCATTGAGAGATCTATTAAAAATGTTGAACTCGCTTCCTGAGGATTGTATTTCTCGTATTCTTTCATTAACGACGCCACAAGACACTTGTATTTTTGCGACATTATCATCTTTTTTTCGATCTGTAGCTGAGTCTGATCAAGTGTGGCAGCAATTCTTACCTTCCAACTATGAAGATGTGTTATCTAGAGCAGAGGCTCCAATTCCTATGCATATATCTTCCAAGAAGGATCTCTTCTTCTACCTTTGTGATCCTATTCTTATCAATGATGGGAAAAATGTAACTAGCTATTTCCTTTCAATTATTATTTTCTTTAATGTTTCACTTTCATGAGTTTGAATTTGATATTTCTACATGGTTGTGACTAAAAAACAGAGCATCGCATTGGACAAAACTACTGGTAAAATATGTTACATGATTTCAGCAAAAGAACTTATCAACGATCAAAATATGGAATATCTAGCAATCCCAGAATCAAGGTAATTAATTAATATATCATTATATTTCTATTGCTTAAATTAATCTATAATATTTCCCAATTAAATCATTATGAACATCTTGCTTGAGCTACATATATATGTAGTAAGAATTGAATGATCTCTTATCTAAATCTTTTTTTTGATAAGGTAGTTAATCATAAATTAAAAGTAATTAAAATGTTTTTACAAAGATAAAATAAAAAGCATAAGTTTAAAGTCAAATAACAGTATGGCATTGTAGTAGATTTAAAACACACTTTGATTAGCCGAGGTTTCCTCCGCTCCTTTCAGGTTCCTCCATGCATGTTTAGCATAGCAAAAGCATTCCAGTGTTGATAAGTCATTGGCTCATTCCTGCATTTGTGTGATTTCTTGTAACGGTTTTCTTTGAATCTCCATTCTGTATAGTACGGACAATCTGCTTTATAATCATATCTTTACTTAGATGAATGTCAATAGCTTTTCTTGTATTGCGCTTTTCCATATGCTCCAACTAGCTACTGTGTCTAATGAAGTGCATCTCTTATCTAAATCTACTCATATGTGTGTTTATTGTCAATCAATCAAGATCGAAATGCATAGAATTTGTGTGGTATTGGTTAAATTCATATGATTGTATGAAACGCAGTCTGGTCCGGTATTCCCGTCGATAGGTCGAGAATCACTGGATTGTAGACGACGATAAGAAAATTGGGGGAAAGAAAGAAAGCGCGAACTGTTTAACAGAAAGATTTTAAAATCAAAACTGAAAGAGTTTTAATTCGATTGATTTAAAAGTCAATTTACACAGTCTATTTATAAGACTTTTATTATTCTATTACAACCCAAAACTTTAATATATATTACGAGCATGTCCTTCTATGTATTTAACTTGTTTATTTCCTCTCTTGGGCTGATTCAAAGTTTTGGGCTGGTCCATTAACCTGAAAACAGAGTTATTAGTAATATCAACAGAGTTTAATCAAGTTTTAATTTGGGTTTAACTTGATTTGATTATATGTATTGATTTGGGTTTATCTAATACTAACTAATACTCCCCCCTCAAGCTAGGCATAAATGTCAATTATACCTAGTTTGAATAATGTATTACTCATTTCTATTTCTCCAACCCCTTTGGTGAAGATGTTTGCTAGTTGATCATTAGTACCAACTGATTTTAAAGTAATTAAACCTTTTTCTAGTTTCTCTCTTGTAAAATGGCAATCTCTTTCAATGTGTTTGGTTCTTTCGTGAAAAACTGGGTTTTCTGCTATATGTATGGCAGCTATGTTATCACAATATATTTGAACTGGTTTATCATTATAAACTCTCAGTTCATTTAGTAGTTGATTTACCCATGTTATTTCACTTGAAATTTTAGCCATTGCCCTATATTCAGCCTCTGCTGATGATTGAGAAACCAATTCCTGTTTTTTGGACTTCCATGAGATTAAAGAATCTCCTAGAAGCACACAAAAGCCTGTTACTGACCTCCTGGTTAGGGTGCATGAACCCCAATCAGCATCACAATAGCCTCTTAATATAAGAGGTTTGTTGTTAGTTATCATAATTCCTTGTCCTGGAGATCTTTTAAGATACCTTAATAGTTTAAAAACGGCATCCATATGTAATTCAGTGGTTTTTTCCATGAATTGACTTAAAGTTCTAACAGCAAAGGTGATGTCAGGCCTTGTTGTATTTAGATAGATTAATTTCCCAATTAATCTTCTATATTTGAATGGATCTTTTAATGGTTTTGATTCATCTTTTCTCCAATCTTGTTTTTCAATTGGAATTTTTGATGATTTGCTCCCTAGAAGCCCATTTTCATTCAAAATATCTAGGGTATATTTTCTTTGGGATAAGAAAATTCCATTGTCTGAATATGACACTTCAATTCCTAGAAAATAATGTAGTTTCCCTAGGTCTTTTAGATTAAAAAAGGTTTTAAGATCTTTTTTCAGTTTTTCTATCTCCTTCTCATTATTCCTTGTAATTACAATATCATCCACATATATTACTAGATATAAAACAAATTCAGTGGATTCTTTAATGAAAAGAGAGTAGTCTGAAAATGACTATTTGAAATTCATTTTCAGTAATGTGTCTTTAAGCTTGGCAAATCATTGCCTAAAAGCTTGTTTGAGTCCATATAAGGACTTCTTTAATTTGCAAACCCTCTGGTCTTACTTTTTTTAAAAACCAGGTGGAGGTTTCATATATATATCTTCATTCAGATCACCATATAAAAAGGCATTGTTTACATCAATTTGATGTAATTTCCAATTTTTTGTGGTAGCCACTGTGATTAGTATTCTAATGATTGTTATTTTGGCTACTGGGGCAAAGGTATGATAATAATCAAAACCTTCTATTTGAGAAAACCCCTGAGCTAGTAATCTAGCTTTGTATCTGTCTAGCTATCTCCCCATTTTGATTGTATTTTATTTTAAAAACCCATTTGGATCCAATGAGTTTTCTTGTGGGTGGGAGAGATACCAAGTCCCATGTTTTATTTAACAAAAGAGCTTGTATTTCTTTTTCCATGGCTTCTACCCAATTTGGGTTTTTAGAAGCTTCCCCATAATTATGAGGTTCATTGCTCATAGAAATTTTTCTTAAATATTCCTTTTTCTTTTTATTTATTTTTTTATATGATATGTATTTGTTCAATGAGTGATTAGTGCTACAATTAGCACTATCATAATCACTATCTTCCTTATAATAGAAATCTTTGTTTTTAGATGAATGTTGTACTCTAGTTGATTTTCTATATTGTGTTACATTTGGTTGATCAGAACTAGTTTCATCTTGTTGCACATCTGTTTTAGATGTTATTTCAGTCATTGTATCTGATGACTGTTCACTTATTTTAGTAGGACTATCATGAATCCTATCATAACCTTCTATGTGAGGGTTTTCTATGTTTAAATTTGACAAATCACTGATATTAGTGTTCTGCAAATTTTTACTGGAATTTGATGACCCAGGGGAGCTGTCTAGAATTTCAGTGTTTCTGTCTGAGTTTTCTCCTGAGTTTGATGACTAAGGGGAGGTGCTTTTACTGTTTAAAAACGATGTATTGTCTGTGTTTAGTTCAGAAAATACTTCATTGTTTGGGTTTAATGAAACTGAAATATCAGAATCATTTACTTTATCTAATATTTGATTTTTTGATGATTTGTGTATTAATTTATCATTTTCAGATATATTTTGTTTTGATACAATCTCATCATCTATAATGAATTTAGCATTATCATTTTTTATTTGTATTAGATTATTGTCTAATACTTTTTTAGTTTTATCATCCTTTTTATCAGAAAATTTATTTATAATCTGATTGTTTAGATTATGATTATTTTCATAAATGTTTAGGATGAATCTATCAAAAATGCTTTTGTTTTAATTTTCTTTTAAAGAAACTTCTTTAATTGTTTTAAAAGGAAATACTATTTCCTTAAAAGTAACATTTCTACTTATTATTATTTTTTGGGATTCAATGTCCAAAATTGTGTATCCTTTTGTTCCTTGTGGATAACCTAGGAAAACTCCTCTTTTTGCGCTTATAGAAAACTTGTGTTCTCTGTTGGTGTTACCATAGTAACAAAGACACCCAATTGTCTTAGTTAACATGATGTTAGGTTTTTTCTTATTTAAAACCTCAAATGGTGTTTTATTTTCTAAAGACTTAAAACAAGTCATATTTATTATATATGTTGCTCCTAAAACACAAAAACCCCAAAATTTGATTGGAAGAGCAGCTTGTAACTTAATTGCTCTAGCAATGTTTAATAGATCTTTGTGTTTTCTCTCAACTTTACTATTTTGTTGAGGAAAATAAGAACAAGAGAATTGGTGGATTATACCATTCTCTTTTAACAATTTATTAAGTTTTGAAGAAGTGAATTCTAACCCATTGTCACTTTTTAAAGTTTTAAAAATGGTATTGAATTGTGTTTTAACCATTTTTATAAAAAAATCAATTATCTCAAAAACTTTGGTTTTATCTTTCATCAAATAAACCCAAGTTGTTCTACTTTTGGTTAAAAAGTAGAAATTTTTATCAAATGTTGGTATTGAAAACTTTCCCCAAATGTCAACATGAATAAGATCAAACAAATTTTCACTTTGAGATATACTCTTTGGATATGATAATTTTTGTTGTTTAGCCAAAGGGCATATATCACATAGAGAAATTATTTCTTTATTTGCTTTAGAATTGTTTGAAAAACTAATACTATTACATGAATTATCAACTAACATTCTAAGCTTATCATATGACACATGCCCCATCCTAGCATGCTATAGTTTGATATCTTGAGCAACACAACAAATTGCCTCCTTGTCAAATGTGTATACTCCATTTTCAGCACTACCCTGTCCAATCAGATCCTTGTTTGTGAGGATCCTGAAAAAAACAGTGTTTTTTATTCAAAAAGATCCATATACCCATATCTTCAATGATCCTATATAGAGAAATCAAGTTTAGTTTGAAATCTGGAATATAGTATACATTTTTCAGAGTTATTGTTGGAGAAAGAATGATTTCTCCAACTTGTTCTATTAAAAAACAATCTACATTAGGTAATAAAATTCTTCTAACTTTATTTGAAGGTCTAAGATTAATAACAAAAAATTATTTCCACTCATATGTTGTGATGCACCACTATCACAAATCCATTTAAAATCAGAAGATGAATATGCAAAACAAGCTAAATTAGTTTTAATATCATTAAAAAAAATACCTGCATTTTTCAGGAACATGTTTTGCATGACTTTGTATTCTTCATCTATAATGGTGTGTGTGATGGCTGAACTTGCATGATCTGTTTTAAATTTCTTAGCAGTAGAAAAGGAGTTCTTGGCTGCATCTTTCTCAAAAGGATATCCAGTCAAATGATAGCAAGAATCTTTGGTGTGACCATAAAACCAACAATGGTCACATCTAATTTTTAGATTAAGTTTGTCCTTTTCTACTAAACATGTATTTTTCAGAATTGAAAGGCTCGTTCCTGATATTAGGAGCCTTTCTTACATCCATAGCACTATCCATATGAGGGGTATCAAAATTGTATTTTTTTGTAACAGTAACTCCTCTTTGCTTTTCATCAGTAATAACAGTTGAAAAAGCACTATCCATATTTGGGATTTCTTTTCCAGTTAGTATTTGGCTTCTTACATTCAAGAATTCCTCATTTAATCCTAAGAGGAACTTAACAACTTTGTCTTATTCAATTTCCTCTTCCCAAGCCTCAATAGCTCTACATGTACAAATACCACATGTACATTTCTTTATCTTGCTAATGTCTTGCAAAGCATCCCAAGTTGATTTTAATTTTATATAGTAATCGCTAACAGACATTTCACCTTGAAATAAATTGGCCAATTCTTGGCCAATTTGAAACCTCAGGGGTGCTTGCCCTTGGCTGTACCTAATCTTAAGAATTTCCCAAGCCTCAGCTGCACTCTCGGCAAATCTTATAGAAGCAGCAATATTTTTCTCACAAGCATTAATAATCCAAGAGAATATTACCCCATTCACTGTCTCCCAAACTCTTCTGAGTTCTCATCCTTAGGCCTGGAGACTTTCTCATTAATGAATTTCTGCTTTCTTCTGGTCACTAGCCAAAGTTTCATGTCTTTGGACCAGGTTGGGTAGTTTGATTGACCTTTAAGGAGATCATTTACAATTTTATTACTTGGATTATCGCTAGAATGTAAAAAGTATACAGATGACCTGGTTGTAAACGTTGTTTCTAGGTCAAATGCCTTCTTTTGGACAGCAATAGAAGCTTCAACCTCCGTGCTTGTTTCTTTGTCAATCTCCATGAAATCAGAGTATACGGCGCGCTGTAGAGGAAAGAAGCAGCAGCGAATTCCCACGGATGACCGATGATACCATATGAAACGCAGTCCGGTCCGGTATTCCCGTCGATAGGTCGAGAATCACTGGATTGTAGACGACGATAAGAAAATTGGGGGAAAGAAAGAAAGCGCGAACTGTTTAACAGAAGGATTTTAAAATCAAAACTGAAAGAGTTTTAATTCGATTATTTAAAAGTCAATTTACATAGTCTATTTATAAGACTTTTATTATTCTATTACAAGCCAAAACTTTAATATATATTACAAGCATGTCCTTCTATGTATTTAACTTGTTTATTTCCTCTCTTGGGCTAATTCAAAGTTTTGGGCTGGTCCATTAACCTGAAAACAGAGTTATTAGTAATATCAACAGAGTTTAATCAAGTTTTAATTTGGGTTTAACTTGATTTGATTATATGTATTGATTTGGGTTTAGCTAATACTAGCTAATAGATTGAATATCTAATTTTTAATATCTTACTAAAATCTAATTCATTTTTACTATTTGTGCAAATCTCATTATGAAATATTATTTTACCATGTTTATAATTTGAGAATTTGGTATATGTTTTTATTTTTATTCAATTCAATTTGAAAATCATAATTTACATATATTTTTCTTCTTCCGAAAACCATGAATCAGGTTTGCAAATGTTGTCCGACGTGAGTACCAGAGTGGTCAGTTTAATTTGGAAGCAGAATTTAGAAGTGCAGAGTTAAGTGCAAACACAAGTTATATTGTTTATCTAGTCTACAAACTGATGATTCCAAACCCCGAATCAAGACTATGTGATGATATTTTGGATAATTACATAGGAGTAGGTCAGGTTATTAAGGAAGACAATGATTATAATTTTTCATGGTCATGCCTAATTTCAAAAGAAGCACATAGACGCTTTTTAGAGAAAGGGGACGCAAAAGATCGTCAATATGAATTTCGAGAAAGAGAAAGTAATTCTATGTGGAATTACTCAAAGGAAAGGAAAGATGGATATTGGATGGAGGTTGCATTTGGGGAATTCTTCAATGAAACTGGATTTGGGAAAGAAAAGGTATTTGTTGAATTTAATTGGTGGGTGATTGAGCATTATGATATGTTTATTATTGAAGGAATCGAATTCAGGCCTAAGAAATAATCAGATAGACAGTAGTATTATTTTTAAACAAATTGTATGAGATTGTTGTTGATTTTTGAAATTTTCTTGACTATCAAACCATTTAATATCTTTGCAATAATACAATTGTTTGATCTTTTATCCAGGAAATTATTGTATTTTTGTTCAAATTAATTCTTGCATGTTTATACCAAACTCAATTATAATATTTGTATGTACTTATGCCACTTTTTTGTTATTCCAAAATATTCAAAATCCATAGAATAATCTGTTTTCGCCAATATATAAATATCCATAGTCGTCTAAATACCTTCATTTCGTGTTCTATCCACTTATGTCTGAAGTCGTATTAATTTTCATCACTTTCAATTTCTCTATGACTCGAATTCATTCTTGTTTTATTTGAGTGGAGTTTTTGGGTTTTACGTTTTGTAACGGTTCGTTTTATCTTGGGTTTAATATTTTAGAATTAGTTAAATAATTAGAATTATATTATTATAATTGTCACATGACAGCGTTAGGTTGGTGGATTGTATTTCTATTGTGTATATAAGTGGCTAAAGTAAATGAAAAATTATGAATTAAATACTCAACGGAATTTTGTTTCTCTCTCGATCAGGCTCTTTTGGGAGATTCTTCTTCTCAATCTCAGATTACTTCGGGAGATTCTTTTTCTCAATCTCAGGCTCCTTCGGAAGATTCTTCTTCTTAATCTTAGACCTCTGCATAAGATTTTTTCAGTTTCTCTAACGACCGGTAATAAAAAACGATTTTTACATTGATGCTTTCAACTTGTGAATTCATCCTCTGACGAAGTTGTTTTAAAAAGGAGGAAGAGTAGTAAACTATTGTCTCGATATATATCATATACAAATCCTAACAAAAGATGCAGATATCATAAATATGTTCTTGCGTTTCATATTTTAAGTTATATAATCAAAAAAGTAATTCATCAAAGTAACATAAGTGCAAGAACATAAATAAAAATATAAGCAATTACACACGAAGATTAATTCAATTGATTACAGTTTAGATTAAGATATGAGGGTAGATGACGTTATGTATGTAATTTTTATTTAATTTTTACCATAACATAACTGGTGATATATTATGTTATTCTTATATCATTTTAGGTTATGAAAAAAGAAATTGAAGAATAAATTCTTGAATTCAATAATGAATGAATGTGTGTGTTGTGTTATAATTTATAAACACTAACAGAATAGTAATATAGCATGAATGTGTATGATAAAAACATTATTTATGAAAAAAAATAGAGAGAGGAAGATTATATATCATTCTTCATCCTGCTTTTATTTTCCATTCGTTGGGGTTGAACTTCGCTGCTAGAACCAGATGGATTGAGACCATACTCACTTGTTGTACCATGACTGTACTCACTGCTTCCGTATTCTTGACTGGCCAGAGCAAGTTTCCTGAACTTGTTCATGTCCTCCCTGTACATGGCGGAATCATAATCGGAGCTCTCCACCGAGCTATTATACATTGTGCTGTGCCCTGGTTTGATTCCTTGATACACATCTTCCAGATTCACACCACCCTCCAACGTCCTCACGATCTGATGAACTAATTATTATCAGTTCTAATTCTAAAACCCACCCAACTAATAACACAACATACACGCTAATTACCTTGCTCATCCGCGGACGACGGCGAGCGGAATGACGAATGCAAGCTGCAGCAGAGGCGACTATCCGCGCCATCTCATTGATGTCGTAGTTGTTTTGCAACCGTGGATCGATCAGGCCATCGTACTTATTTTCCTCAATCGCTCGTGTTAGCAAAGGCCTTGCCTGCAAAGATGAATTAAAACTAGTTTTAGTTAATCTGCTCACTCTTGCTCTTCTTATTCAATCAAAAGTTCTCTAACCCAATCCACAAGACTATCATCATCATTGAAAGTATTGGTCGTGTCGATGGGTCGTCGGCCGGTGATCAACTCCAAAAGCATGACACCAAATGAAAAAACATCTGACTTTTCTGAGAGTTTCCCACTGGACGCGTATTCTGGAGCCAAATAGCTGAAACACCGGCCAGTTTTAGAAATTATCGACAACCAATATCGTTGAATTATATATAGTTATATTCACCCGAAAGTGCCCATGACCCGAGTAGAGATATGGGTGTTGTTGTCAGCGGTGAATTTTGCCAGACCGAAGTCGGCAACCATTGCCTCGAATTGGAAATCGATGAGTATATTGGCAGCCTTGATATCTCGGTGGATAATTTTTGGATGGCCTGATAAATTATTTATTTATTTATGTATTGTAAGTGATTAAGAAGGTGGTTAATTAATTATTTGATTGATTAAGTTACTCACAGTCTTCGTGAAGATAGGCAAGACCTTTGGCAGATCCCAAAGCAATTTTGATTCTCGTTGACCACTCCATCGTCGGCCGTCCTTGAGCATGTAAGTGAAACTCCAAGGTATAATTAGGAACGAATTCGTAGATGAGAATTCTTTTGTCTCCCGTCGTGCAATATCCGACCAATGAAACGAGATGTCTGTGATGTACGCGGCTGATGATTTCAACCTCGGCTTGGAATTCACGTTCTCCCTGACCACTTCCAGCTTTAAGCTGCTTCACTGCAACTTGTTTCCCATCGGAAAGAACTCCTCGGTGGACGTATCCAAATCCACCTTGTCCCAGCAGATTGGCGTCAGAGAATCCATCTGTTGCTTTGACTATCTCTTCGTACGTGAACAGACTCTGTGAGAAACCCAAACCTGTAGATGGAGTTGCGGGGATGGAGTAAGTCGATCCCGACGCGCCACTGCTGTTCGAATTCACCCCTACCACGTTTACTACATGATTTGCAGGTGGCGGGAAATCTTGTTCCTTCCACTTGTTCGCAATTTGACCACTTGCAGGATATTGATCACCATCATTTGTGGGCGTTTGTGTCTCGTTTTTCCTACTATTTCTTTTACGTAAGATAAAAAATAGCGCCAGTAGCAGCAGTAAAAAAAGCCCACCTCCCACTACAATTCCTGCCACGGAACCCGTTGAAATTCCCGATCCACTTGATTTGGAATTCGTATTTAGACTCGGCGGGGGTGGGCTGGTTGTTGAATCTGGTGGACTAGGAGTAACCGGAACCGGCAGACTCGGGGTTGAAGGCACACTCGCATTAGGAGACTGTGAAGGTGGAGATGCCGCTACAGAAGGAGTTGGAGATGCCGCTACAGACGGAGTTGGAGATGCAGGAATCGGTGGGCTTTCGGTAGAAGGAGGAGCCGTGGATGTTGGTGGTGAAGAAATTGCTGGGGGAGTCAAAACTTCTGCTGGAGGAGAAGGAGTTGATGGCGTTGCCGGTGGGGGAGTCAAAACATCTACCGGAGGAGGAGGAGATGATGGGGTTGCCGGTGGGGGAGTCAAAATTTCTGCCGGTGGAGGAGGAGATGATGGGATTGCCGGTGGAGGAGTCAAAACTGTTGCCGGTGGAGAAGGAGATGAAGTGACTGGAGGAGACGGTATCGAAGGAGTGGCAGGTGGAGGAGCAGAAAGTATAGCTGGTGGAGGAGCAGAAAGTGTAGCAGGTGGAGGAGCAGAAGGTGTAGCTGGTGGAGGTGCAGAAGGAGTTGCCGGTGGAATAGCAGTAGAATTGGACGGTGATGATACTGAAGGAATAGTTATCGGAGGAGTGGACGCCGGCGGTGGCGCTGAAGCCGGCGAAATGGCTGCCATTACTAGATCGAAGCCAGACAAAAAATGAAGAAACAAAGAGAAAGAATTGATAACAGATAGAATCCTTAATCCCTAATTCTTTTTTCTTTTTCTTTACGTGTGAAAACAAGCAAGCAAACAGTAAGAAGGTTGAAGTTGAAAACCAGAAGAAGAAGAAGAAAAGTTGCAAAGTTTGATCTTCTCTCTGGTTTGTTAGCTTGCTTGTGTTGAAAATAAATGATGAACGAAACGAAGAATTAAAGGTTGAATGAATCAAAATTATATATTATTGATTGTTTAATGATCCATCGTTTGCATCTTTGCATGTGATATTAGGTAGATTAATTTCAAACACTGAATGTCTGCATCGCAATTCAAACTGGAGTTTTGAGATCATGATTATTATATATAAGACCCGCTTTTAAGTGTGTCAAAAATTAGATGTGTCAAATGCGCCATACAACGTAATACGATAACGAGTACAATTCGAGAATAATTTAACATACAATGTAATGATGAATACAACGTCGTTGTGGTCGACTGATTATTTTCCGACGTATTTTGGCACATGAAAAGTTTGACACACCAGAAATTAGTTGTATCTATCTATATATATATAAAAAGGCGCACCACTTCAGTTGTTACGAAGTTTAAAGTGTTATTGTGCACCAAAATAAATCTGATCTATTCGTTTTTAAATTAAACAATGATAGATTGCGTATCATGACGCAACGAACCTCAACCGTCAACCCATCATAAATTAGTTGTAATATATAGAATACATAGACTATCAATATCTCTACCTGTCGACGCGGGCTCTCTATCGGATTTTTCTATTTGGTCTGAATTTTCTCGTCGTTTGATTCTGACTAATTCCCATTATTGATGGTTGGCCCACGAGACAGAACTGCCATAATGCCACCATGGACAGAGGTAAGAAGGTGGTGAGAAATTGGCATAAATAAAAAATTTCATTCAAAACAAGTAGTGTGTTAAATGTTATATTATTAGTATTCGTCTCATTTTCGAATTTTGGATCTGGATTCGAATATCCGAAAATTATCTAGACAGATATCTGCTGTTAAAATCCGTATTCGTATTCGTTTTCGAATTCGAATATTCGGATTCTGTATGACTGTAATATCTGAAAATTATCCAGACAGATTCGAATATCTGCAGTATCCGTCGTTAAAATTCGAATTTAGTTGATAATTCCGAATTCGGATATTCGAATAAATATAAATTGACTTTCGAATATCCAGATTTTAGGATAATTAATTAACTATTAATTAATTTTATAAAGGATAACTTTATATTTTTATAATTTTATTTTAAGATTTTTATAAAAAGTTATCGGGATTCAGATTTTATTCGTTCTGATTCGGATTATTCAGATATTATCTGAATTCGAATATTTAGGTATCCAAGTAGAATCTGACCAATATAGTGTCATACATTATATATTTAGATTATCTGTAACATTTTCAAATTATTTTGTAATCAATTAATTAATCATCATATATTTCGTTGTTGGATTGATCATGATTCACGAGTTGACTTATTCCATTCATTAAGTGATTTATTAAAATATCAAACAAACATTTAAACAGATCTGAACATTTAAATCAGTAGTGATTTATCATGATCATGAGTTGACTTCATTCTGTCGTTGACGGTTGTAGCAGCTTCTTCCTTGATCTCATGATTTAGCTCATCCTCAATGTTAATTTGTAATTCCTCCTTCAGCCGTTGTTGAACCTCCTCAATATCGAGGCTTGTAACATCCCGTATGATGTTACCATGACCTTTGGATTTATGATCCAGCTAGTGATATCAGGTCTATTGGGCTAGACTTGTGGGCTGAGGTGACGCCACCAGGTTAACTCATAAAACATTAACGTGGTAAGACTTTTACAAATAGGAAGAAAATCGAATGAGATAAGAGTTTGAATTTTAGAGTATGATGGTGTGTGATTATTTGATTATACTTGGAGATTTTACCACCCAAGACGGAGAAGGAAAGAAGGGTGCAATACCGGTGACACATTCAAGAAATCTCAGAGCAGGATACCTGTTGGTACCATGACCCAGTAATCGGACCATGAACCGCACGACACCGCAGACCGAAGTCGATCAGGAATCGGGAGACTCGACCTGCAGAATAGTATACCAATTGTAAAAGTTGATCTATGTTTAATTCAAATTCAATCTCTATTTAATATTGTTGGTACCATGACACAGTAATCGGACCATAGACATCACGATTTCGTGGCCACGTGGGTTGAAACGGACCAGGAACCAGGAGACCCGAATCGCAATCGCAGAGTAGTATAAATATCCGTCTTGAACCACAGGATAAGGGGAGTTAAAATCATAAAGAAAATCGCACTTGTAGCCAAGGGACTCGACGTGTTATTATTGGAAAGAATTTTGAGTATGTTTACACCTGTATTTAGCACACACGCCATCAAAACCTTAATAATGTAGGAAAATGGCGAGAAAGAAGACTACGTCCAAGCATTCTGAACCTAATGAAGAAATATGAATTGTTTAAACAAATAATTAAAGTATTTAAGATATTTAATTTTTTTTAAGATTTAGTTTAATCATTAACATTAAAAATAATCTTAAATAGATTAAATAAAATTAATTAAGTCAACTAGTTAATCAAATTATAAAATAAGTCAACAAGAATATTTTATTTTGACTATTTAGATTTCTTTGACCTGTTCGATGATTTATTGATCCTAACCATTCACTAGACCTGTTTCCTTTTTTTATGGTCATACAAAGCCTAGAAAAATATCATTATTCATTAGCTCATATATATTATTGAATTCCGTGAAAATTGCGTCAATAAATTGTCATTTGTCATAGAGCGATAGTTAAACTAATCTTACCAGAATCATATTAATCATTCTTCTTGGATTCATCACAGCATTCTCCGGTCCCTTGCACCACTTGTTCTCCGATTATCGTCTCTTAAATGAGTCGGAACAATGAGACTACTGTTTTCTACAGTGAAACGAACAGCGTTGTGCGATGGCGAGTGGTGACAGCCTGACAGCAGCACAGATAGATGAGATTTCAATATTTTCTTTCTTATCCATGGAAATAAATAACTACATTCCACCATTTTTCTGTAGTTCTATTTCCATTGGCCGACCAAACCATGGCCCATTACTCCACCCAAATCTGCAAAGATTCCCGGTTAGCAAATTATCAATCACAAATTCACAGAGGGGGAAGTGTCAAAGCATATCTCCTTTTGTTGTTTTGCAAACCCTAAAACTATCTCCAAGAGTTAAATCGATCATTACTCGCTAAGAGATTCAAAGTGAAGTCCGGACCACCACAGACAACAGTCCGGCCAATAGTTAGTTTTGTTTGAACTATTTATGATATCGATTTTGTCGACCGTGCAACCAGTGTAGCAGTGTCCCACCATCAGTTTTTTATAAGGTACAAGACATATAAAAAAAATAAAAACTGAAATACATACTTTAAGACACGAATTTTAAACTTTTAACCGTCTATTTACTTAATAGTTAATAGTCACGTTACAAGCTGAATTAATCGAATGAGACAGTCTTGTCCTGAGACCTCTCAAAGTCATGAGGTAATTATTGGCTTTAACTCTCTAATATTCAATATATTAACAGTAAAAAAACATAACTAAACCTAATAATTATTAGTTATTATATCATTAGTTTTAGTTGTCACAGATATTACAAATATTATCCTTAAGAACTCTAATTAAAAGAGAAGACTGTGAATTAGGCATGGTTCTAGTAAAATAAAACAGTAAAATATATTAATAAATAATTAAAAATATATTTACCTTATCATCTAGCACATCTATCGTTAAATTTTAGATCTATTTATAGACGTCTAGATCTTAAATTTACAGCGTATATCAACACCCAACTCTAGCTAGCTAATACTCTACCCAACCATTCATTCAAACACCCGTTAAAAATAATATATAGTAGGTAAGTAGAAGAATGTAGAACTACATTTCAACTTTTTTCAATGTAAACTTTTACAGTGGAGGGCAGCGAAGACACGACGAGAATATAATATAATTATTATATTAGTATATGTTAATAATCGTTAATATAATGTGTGTTAAAATATAATGTGTGTTAAAAATTAAGAATTGGAAAATGAAATATTTAATAATCGTTAATTACTCTATTAGCATATGTTAAGATTACTACATTGATATTTGATATTTTCAAAATTAAAAAATATAATATTTAATTAATAATCGTTTCCGTGTCATATAATGTCAAATTATTTTTAAAAACAAATACTAAACCGACACTATTATTAATCGTTTCAAAACTTTTGACACTAAACCGACACTATTATAAACGTGTCGTGTTAAAATCTTATCGTGTTTTTTTTATAAATCATGTATGTTATTGCCACCCGTTAGATGTCTATCTATTTATAAATAAAACATATTTGACAACAGGATATGAATGATAACGACGATGATGATTATTTAAAGAAGTAAATGAAGTTAGAAGTGTTTGGTCGGTTGTCGGTTGTGTAATTATTTTGTTATTCAGTTTATCAGTTGGGTTTAAAACTTAAATCTGTGATCTGTCTGCCTAACGTGGCAGAAAATGATATATAACTGGGCAGCGAGCAAGCCAACATGTATGCATGCTGGGAAAAAGGCATCCTGACTTTACCTGCCTGTGCTCGACTCTGCTCGTGTGGAAACCAAGAAAATAATATTTACCATTTTCATTTACCAAGCAGAAGACATAATGAAGGTTGGTAGCAGTCACGGGGGACAACACCAGAGACGGCGTGGTAATTTTCTTCTTCTTTTCCCCTCCCTCTCCTGTTCTCTTTCTTCTTCTTGCTCTCCACCCTACAGTGTTAAAAAATAAATTAAATAGTAGCTATTTTTGCACACACCTGTGTCTGATTTTATCGATTTGGCACACATTGATCTTGTTTGATTTGTACCTCACTGATGTAGGAGTTTTGGTTAAACAACATACTCATTTACCCACTAGCAGTTGGCCCACACCCCCCATATCTTAGGTCTTTAGGCACTTGTACACTGCATTTTCAGCTAAGCTTATATTTTTCTGTAACTGCTTTGCTTTGCTTTGCCAACGTTTGTTTTTCCGACCTGGTGGTTTTTTTTTTTTTTTTATATACATATTCTATTCTCCGCTCTGCAATAGTTTTTCCCCCATACGATGATTGTTTTGTAGAAAGAAAACAATAGAAAAGGTTGTGGTCTCTCTTCTCATTCCCTCTTTCTTCTATCAAACATACTAAACCAGAGCAGAAAGGCTATAGGAAGCTTCTTCTTCTTATTCTTATTCTTCTTATTCTTCTTATTCTTATTCTTCTTATTCACATGCATCAGAAAATCACTCTCAGTTGTGCTTGTGATTGTTTTTTTTTGTTTTTTTCCATCTGCTGAATTCATGTTTGTCGTTGGTATTCTTGAAGGAAACAAAAAACTTCTTTGATGACACTGGAGCACGATTACATAGGTCTTTCTGAGGTACCTGCCTCAAAGATGCATGATGATGGTGATGGTGGGACTCTTCTTGGGAACCTCAAGGAGACCGAACTGAGACTTGGTTTGCCTGGCTCTGAATCGCCGGAGAGGGTTGAGAAGGCAGTGTTGAGTCTCGGACTTACTAAGGGCTCTTCTTCTTACACACCGTCGGGAGCAAAGAGGGGGTATTATGATGCGATTAATGGGACTGGGAACTGGGTATTTTCTACTGGTGGGAATAGATCTGACTCTGAATTGGGGAAAAAAGGTTGTGCTTTATTTTCACCCCGAGGAATGGGGGAGAATGGAGGTGGTGGTGTTCTTAAGGATGCTGGTTTGGGTACAAAGCTTGCTGATGCTGATAAGAAGAAGAAAACACATGTTTCTTCTGGAGCTTTAGCTCCTGCTCCAAAGTAAGTTAACTCTCTTGTTTCTTCATCTATTATTATTATTAATGTTGATGTTATCGTGTTGTCTGATTGCTGCTTCAAACAAATCTGATTTTTTTTAATACAAACTCCATTTGTATTATAAAATTGTTCCTTTTTCAGCATCAAATGACATGATTGATGCCTTCTTACTTGTGATTTCTTGCATGATTTCTATGTTTTACCCAAGCATTTATTTTATTGTATGTAGATGAGCCTAGATAGATAGATATATGTTTTGATTGTCAACTATTTTTCTTCTTTTAATTTACACATCACTTCAACTTATTATATATAGTGCAGTGCAGTGAATCAATTTGTTTTTTTATTTTGTTTCAGAGCACAAGTGGTAGGGTGGCCTCCCATCCGAAGCTACAGGAAGAATACGATGGCCATAAATTTATCAAAGAACAACGATGAGGTTGAAGAAAAACAGGGTTCTGGCTGTTTGTATGTCAAGGTTAGCATGGATGGTGCACCCTATCTTCGTAAAGTTGACCTAAAAATACACCCTGACTACAAGAAGCTTTCATCAGCACTTGAGAAAATGTTCAGTTGCTTCACCATTGGTAACATTAAAACAAAAAATCATTCATGATTTTACTCTCAATTTGAAAACCCAAGAAATTCCATAATTTCAGTTTCTTTCTCGTTCCATCCAGGTCATTGTGGTTCGCACGGTTCAGCTGGTAAAGACAACACCCGGTTGAGTGACGCACTCCAGGGTTCGGAATATGTTCTGACCTACGAAGACAAGGATGGAGATTGGATGCTTGTTGGTGATGTTCCTTGGGAGTAAGTCTAACCTTACTGACCATCAACCACCAATCATCATCAAGCTGGTTGTTTCAATTATGCTAATTAAGGATTGGATATTCCTATTTTGCAGCATGTTCAGTGAAACATGCAAGAGGCTGAGGATCATGAAAGGATCTGACGCTATTGGACTTGGTGGCGTTGGTAATGTTAACACTAAATGCAAAACCTTCCTTTATTTTTCTAGGAATCCTTAATTAACAGCTTAACTAAACTAGCTCTGCTGATTATTTGATTCCCCTACAGTTCCACGCGGCACGGACAAGTTCAACAAAACTGTTAAAACATGATCACCCCCATCGAAGTTGTGTGCCAATGTGATGTTATGTCTGTGATTCCTACTTTCCTTGAAGAAGATCAAAAAATTGTGATGGTTTTAAGATTTTTAATGTGTAATTTGTGTATTGTGATGTTTAAGTTTTATTTCTACCGGATTTGTAGTTTGGAAGACTCTCTTTGTTCCTTGAAAATCTACTTGATTGTTCTATATTTGCAACTGAATTACTGATGGTATAGTAGTAGTTATGCCTGTTATTTCCTTTTTTTGCAGTCTTCATAAATACTCTCCTTTTCTCTACCAATGTCAGCAAGCATGCATGAACCTTTCATTCCTTTCAAGTTTGAACAGTAGGTTGGCACTTGGTTGTAATTAAGTTGTAAGATATATATATGATTCAGATGCCAAGTTGCAAGATGCATTATCATCCTGATCTCTGAACACAAGTTGCAGGATGCATTATCATGATAGACCCAAAAGTATGATCGCCAATTCACAGTGAACTGCAATAATTTACATGAAATGGGGACATGCAGTACTCATCATATAAGCCCACAAGAAAAAAAAATGAAACAAAAAAGCTTAAATCTTATTGAATTGATTATAAGATTTAGCATTATCCTGCGGCAAAGATTGCGTCGGCACCCGAAGCAAATTACCTTAGGGGATGTTATGATCGGATCTAGGATTTGAAACGACCCGAGGTCAGATTTTAGGGATTGAGTTTTTTAATATATTGTATGAAGTTTTATTAATAAGTTCTCAAAGTATTTTAAAGTAGATTATCACAATGTGGTTTTATAGGTGTTTAACCCAAAGGTTATACTCTATATATTAATTTCTAATAGCCATTGGGAGGATTTAATTACCATTTTGGTAATCCTTCTATATTGATAATCCAAGAGATTTTGGATTATCATTAATGGGCCAAATGTTATTGGACCCAAACGTTATAATTTAGATGTTACTTTAACAGTTGGCCTTGTTATTGTAAAATATTGTAAAGCTTCTGCTGAGGGCCTGAGGCCCTAGCACGTTGTTCCTCAGAAAGCCATCTAATATTGGTAGGAAATCGAGCCATATGAAGGTTGGGCACAAATGTCGGCACGGTCTGAGCCGAAGTATGAACTGGTCTCTTCTTCTTGCTCACATGATCAGAAGATCTGACATTAAGGGGCAGGTCTTTTTGAAGGATTCACTGATGGTGTGTGGGCTCGCGTTAGGGGGTTCACACACAACTCTCTAATATTCCTCTCAATAAATCTCAACCCCTTCCCTTGTTGAAACAGGGGGAGGTATGTATAGGAAACCTTCATGGACCTTGTGGTCTTTTCGACCCATGGTCCGTCTGGACGGACCTTGGTATCAACATTCACCTAATCGGATTTCAGAACACGTTCAGTCTGAGACGAAGAGGGTCCAGCAGACGTACCTTGAACAGACACAACATGAGGTAGGGATACAAATTTGCTACGCGACCAGGTAGAAGCATCATTAACTAGTTACTTCCTACGCAACAACCTTCTTATCTTCCTCGTTACAAGCCAAACCCAGACTGACCCGCATTGGTTCAACAATAGAAGCAACCTGTAGCCTTATAGATTTCAGTAGGAGAAGGTTTTTTAACTGTAAAACCCTCAAGAGTAAGGCAGTTATAAATCCCTGACTCAAACTTCGCCCGGCCACTGTCCTAGAAAATCAAAGGAAAGTTCGTTATAACAATAATATTAACACCTCAACAAAAGGAAACTGAAAATGTCTTGCAAGCCATAAGAGCACTCAACCATGGGCTCGGCCTGGCACTTCTTGACCAAAAGATCGACATTGGTTTGCTCGGCAGTAGTAAGCGTCGATTGGTCAACCTTCAATTGTTCTTCATTCCACCGATCATCACTATCGGGAAAAAGTTTTGCATCAACATGGTAGCTCCAGAAGCGATCATCGACGATACTCACGACAAAGCGCTCGCTGAGAAGGCAATGCTATGAATGTTTGAATGAAGTAGATAATGATTAAGTATGTAAATAATAGTGATACTGTTGGATGATCGAGTGATTTGAAGATGGCTCGATGATCCAATGTATGACTTGCAAGTTTGATGACGATCCAATTGTGTTGTAATACGGAAACATTGAACAAACGAATGTGTTGTAGATGATTAGTGTTTGTGTATGTTGTGATAATAGAGAATTAGAACTTAACTATGATAAAGGTTTAGGTAGGCTTAAATAGTAAACACCCAACGGCTATGTTCGTGTTTAGTGTTATTATTATTAATAATAACACTAGGTCTGTCAATAGATATCCGAAATTCGTATTCGAATTCGTTTAGGCTTAATCAAATCAAATTCGAATAATCGAATTCGATATTTAAAATACTATACGAATTCAAATTATTATATAAATATATAATAATTTTTACATTTTCTAATATAATATAATTTATATTGTGTTGGATTTATATGTTAAAATGTTATGTTTAAACTATTACAAGGGTTTTTATTAAAAAAATAAATAAAATATTATTTTTTTTAATTTTTTGAAAATGTTATTCGAATATTTTATTCGAATTCGGATACGGAATTTAAAATTCGAATAATAATCGGACGAATTCGGATTATTCGGATACTAAACGAATTCATATACAAGAGTATCCGGACAGAATTCGTCCGATTGACAGGCCTAATTATTAATATGAAATTAAATGTATTGAATATGGAATTAATATCTATGGGAATTCTTAAAAAAAATGTGAGGAGTTAAAATTAAATATGGAGTTAAAATTAAATATCATTAATATTTTTATTACGATGTATATCTGATATCTACGAATCTCAGGGGTCTGAGATTAATATTTACAATAATGTTATATTTCTAATATCTATGAATTTTAAGGGTCTGAGATTAATGTTTACAATAACGGTCTATTATTTTTAATTCTTATGGGGTATATCTCTAATAAAGACGAGATTACCAGGTTTATGAAGAATAATCGATATTTTTGTGTTTGTGTCATCTTCTCTGTATCGTTCTCTGTATCGTTCCAGACAATAATCGATCTATTATGTTTCTATCTACTAAGGGAAAGGAATAAATGAGGCACCATTTTGGTTGACCTGTTGGAGTGAGGACATAGTGATAGACGATAGTGCGTACTGTGTAGTAAGTAACTAACTCAATAAAATCATCCAAGTTTCATTCGGCGCCCCATTCTCTGGTAAGTCACATCACACAACCTTCTTCGGCGCCCCATTCTCCTCCCTCGCCGCCCGTTTTCTCCAGCCATGAGCACAACCAACCGCTCCCAACAAAACAAACTCAAACCGCTCTTCTCCTGTGCCCTGTTCCGCACATGCACGGGCCAATCCATTCCAACACCGACCATTTCAACCCCATCTTCTCCTCACCTTCATCCGCCTCCTTTGCCGCCGCCATCTCTACTACCTCTACCTCTACCACAACCACTTCCTCCCTCTCCTCCGCATCATCTCCCACTTTCATCCTCCTCCTCCTCCTCTTCCTCAGCCTCACATTCCTTCACACAATGGCGTTTCCCTCTAACTTCCTCTCCTCTACCGCAATCCTCCTTGAT
Source organism: Zostera marina (assembly GCA_001185155.1). Classification (NCBI taxonomy): domain Eukaryota; kingdom Viridiplantae; phylum Streptophyta; class Magnoliopsida; order Alismatales; family Zosteraceae; genus Zostera; species Zostera marina. Next base: position 211,338 of record LFYR01000667.1, on the reverse strand, counting down.
CGACACTTTCAACGCCGCGAACCACAGTTTCTCATCAGGTGACCGACTCTCCGCGCTCCGTCTTCTCTCCACGACTCTCTCCGTAACTGCAATCGCTCCTCCTATCTGCACTTGCACTCACTCTCTCCTCACCTACATCGTTGAGTCTCTCCTCGAGTCGTCCACCTCCCGGCTCGCTTCCAAGGTCCTTCTCGCTCTCGTCCTCGCTGATCACAACCGCATCCCCGCTGTCTCTGCCGGGGCCATAACTGCATCCATGGAGGTCGTCTATTCTGGATCGACTACAGCGGCGGAGAGGTCTCTGGCTGCGATGGAGCTAATGTGCAGCACAGTAGCGGAGGCGGCGGAGGAGGTGAGGGTTGTTGAGGGCGAACGGGGAGCTCTGTCGAAAGCAGTGTGTAGGATGAGAGGGAGAGGAAAGGAGTGTGCGATCGGACTTATGTCGTCGGTTTATGGTGGTCAATGGACCGTGGAAACGCCAGAAGCGGTAATTGCCGCAGTAGTAACGGCGATGCAAGGTGACTGTAGCGCAAGAGGGAGACGGAAAGGGGGACAGTTGTTAAAGAGACTACAGGAGATCGGACGGTTGGATAGTTTTGGAGTGGAGTGATGAATGATGATGATGTTTAGATGAAAGGATATGAACCGTTGATTCTGTTGTTATAAATTATGATCCAGAAATCCAGATCTGAGTCATCTGACTCCGAGGGTAGTTTTCTAGTTGGGACTCAATGTTTGTTAGTAGCGCTAAATGTAAAATGTCCTCCTAGACCCTAAGGCTAGTGCCTAGTACTAGTGGTAGTTCTATTTTAGAATAAAAAGTTAATTTTGGTTTTAAATATGCTATGCTCCGCTTGATGCACTTTCAACGGCCACGATCAGGCTTTATATACATACCTGTAAACGGTTTTATATACCTGAAAATTAAAAAAGACGAACCCAATTTCGTACGCCGTGCTGATGGGATGATTCTAGCCTGCAGACGACTGTCGAGGTAAACCGTAAACCCTCTTTGATATTCTAGTTCTTCAGTTATTCAATCCCAAACTTAAACAAGACGACCTCTAAAGGCTTTAATCTTCAGACCCGGTCTCAGTCGCATATGCAGAGCAGTTCTTCGACCGTATCTTGTTGTTACTGCTACTGCTAGGGTTAGTGTTTGTTCATTTCTTCTAGATTTTTTATTTGCAAATTTTAACTCACGCTTGATAATGGTAATAATTTAATGGTGGTCATATTTTTCTGTTTAGATTGGGTTTTATTTGGGTAATAATAATATCACAGAGATGAGCGGCCAAAACAATGCTTCGGTCCCGATTAGGGGTGAAGTTGGTAAATGTAGCAAACAAAAAAAACTTACAACTCGTTGGAGTCCAGTATCACGTACCATTCCGTCAAAAATATCATTTGCAACTCAAGCAATGGGGGATATGCCCCAGTCCCACCAAGAATCTTTTAATAATGACTCTGATGGTAATCTTAAAGCTACGATGCCTACGATAGATGCTCCCTCTTCAGAGACAAGGACTGATTTCCTTTCTGGATTATCCAAACATTCCATCTCGCTTGTGGTAAATTAAATAAATATTCATGGGTATTCACTATTCAGTATTTCAAATTCAGCAGCACTGTCTCAGTGTTTGCTTTTCTTCGTCTTAGAATTCTATATAAGTGATAAATGAAATAAAATTATAATGGTCGAATCAACTTTTCTGTATCACTCTCAGAAGCTGTCTTAGAAAAATAATTACTATTTGTACTTTAATATTTATGCCCATTGAATTGCTTCTTTCTCAAGTTATTTGTTTCCTTGGATCTTACTTTCTACAGGTTGCTTTTTGGTCAAACCTATTTTATGACTACCTTGCCTTTGCTAAATAAGATTTTCCATTCATACAACTAAGAATGCTATTTCTATATGACCAGAAATTTACTTTAACGAACTATACATCTATACCTAAACTTGTTTTAAACTTTTTGTTGTCATTTTTTCAGGTTGGTACTCCTTTAGTTCGATTTATTAAGGGGGATTGGTAAGACCTCAATTTTATTTAAATTTAAAAATTATATTACAGTTTGAATTTTTCTCTTAAATAGGTAACCTATAATTCTAAATTTCTAATCATCTTATATCTTTCAGTGGATCTATTCAAAGGAAAATTGAACAGGAGATGGGAGTAAAGCTTACATTTTCATCAACAAAGGAGGAAACATCTATTAGTAGGATTCCATATTCTTTTTATTTAATTTTATTAGGAACTTTCAATTTTTGCTAAACATCAATGGGGACGAATTTAAACTACACTGCCCTGTAAGATATTAGGGTTCATCCCCAGATATCAGTATTTCCATTTTCCATCAAACATCCTATCTTCTAGGTATCAATATATCATATTACTTTATTAACTATTTTACAATACATAGTCATTACATGTTCGATGGAAACAAAATATAAAAAGATTTTAGCAGTTTCTAATCGGTAAAATCATATATTTCTAATATTAAGCTTGAACTATATACTGTCATTATAAAAATTGAAATAGTAATGGAAAATTATTGCAGTTATTATATGATTATGAATATGTTATGGCAACACTCGTAAGTGCTATTTACTCATTAATTTGTTTACTTACAGTTATTGAAGGTATTTCAGTAGAAACTGTGGACCAAGCTTTAATGAAAATCAGAAACGTAATTGAAGAGGTATGCTGTATTTATAAACTGGAAAAGCTATTGGTGCCTTCATTTTTTGTTAGTTTTTTACCATATAGAATTATGTATTTCTTAGAAGTTACTTATATACGCTCTTGTAGATTTTTTTAGGAATACTTGTTTTACAAAAATGCTAATGTCATTACACTGAATGAGTTATGTGTATGTACTGCTTCCACTAAAGGACCTTTTTATTTATCTCATTTGTATTGACTACAGTGAGATGAATATAAGTAGGAAATAAAGTGGGCATTAGGAGTTAGTTTACTTTTCAGAGAATAATTCAAGTATTCCTATTTGCTGCTCTGCTCTGCTCTCCTCTGTTTTTTTTTCTTTTCTTAATTCTGGTGAAATCCAATTGCTATCGTTCCAATCTCCTCTTCAGTTTGGAACTATTTTTCTACTTAATTACCCTACTTACCCATCTCCTTAATCCTTATCACAGTGTGACTTGAAATTGATCATAAATACTTTAGAAATTATTTTTCTTCATGAAATAGTTTTTTATTTGATTTTGTTCTATCTTCTCTCCCTTAGTTATTCGGGTTTTATCTCGGTTACCATTTTTTGTACACAGGCTCTTAAAGATCGAAGACTTGATTATTCCCATTTTATATCTTTTCCACTATCTACCTATGTGCCATTGACAGCGAAGCTTATACATTTTCAGAACTGTATACTCAATGATTCTAATTTTGGTCAAGATAGAAATTCACAGAGCAATTCAGAAGAAAAACATTTAGATCATCAAAAATTTATGTCAACTAAGCAAGAAAGTGCAGATACTAACACCAATCTTGATTTACAAGAGGATAACTGTGTGAAAGTCAACATAGACTCAACATCACAATATATTCCCAAAGAAAAGAAGCCTTCCACTTTGTCAGGTTAAAAACAAATTAATATTATGAATTATTCTTTAACCATCTGGTGTAAATGGCACAAAAGGTTGAGGGTTCAAATTCTATTATGAATTTATTAATGGATTAGATTAATTCTGTTATGAATTAAAATGTTTACAATTTGCATTTTTTTATTATGAATTTATTAATGGATTAGATTAATTGCATAGTTGGTAGACAATAGCTAATCATTGTACTAATTAACATGGAATTAGTTAAATAGAGCATAACAGAATATGTTATCTATTATCCATGAATCTAAATTTCTAATTGTATAAATACATTATGAAATGGATTTTGACTTATGAAATGGATTGAGATATAACTCTTCATCTAAAATCCACTTAGTTTAAAGGGTATCATGATTTTTGTTGTCAGTGGTCTCGATCCTGGTGATCTTCTCACAGTTGTTTTTCCATCATTTCATCATAGATTCCACTGCAATCACGAGGAATTCAGCTGCTGATAACTTATTGCGTTCACTGACATTGTGTCAAAGATAGTGATGGTAAAACACTTAAAATGGGGATTGCGGCAAATCACATCGAGTAACGGCAACCATGTTCTCTTCATCTTCCATCGATTAATTAGTGGAAATATTGATCAGAGATAGAAGAAGGCAGATTGATCAGTGCTCTCCAATTTGATCACAAAACACTGATCAAATCGCCTCCCAGGATTCGATCAAACAGCAACTGATACCATATTAGTGAAATGATAAGATATGAATCTGGAAATGGGAGAGAACAAATGTTCGATCCCTCCCAAAATGTATTCAATTAGTTTATATACATTTGGAGAGATTAGATCTAACAGAATTCACTACCAATTCTGTTAGATCTGATCCATTAGATTATTTTAGAAGTAATTAACTAATTATAAAGCAAATAAAAGTAACTAGATATTTACAATAATGCCCATTTTATAACTTTAATAAATTTAAATTAATTAGGGAGGATCCGTCCAAGGGTGATGTGCATCACCCTTTGGGTGCGCGCATATTCCAATCTTTAGGGCTCCAAAATTTATTAATTTTTTTTCACACTAGCTGCCCTTGTACAGTAGGTAAATCCTTAACATTCAGTCAATAGACGTGAAATTCACTTAGTCAAAATCGACGTAATGATTCTGATTGTGCTGATATATCCAAGTAATGATCCCCGTCTTGTCCAGAGGTTGACATTAATACGAATGAGGTTGATGAACAAAGTGAATATAGTGATTATAGTCATATGCTGAATCTTGATATGAATGAACATAGTTTACTACCTGGCATGTCTACTTTATTTATGCAAATAGACATAAATTGCTGGCATAGTTTATTTATAGTTTACTACCTGGCATGTCTACCTGATATGAATGAACATAGTTTATTTATTCATATCAAGATTTACCTGGCATAGATTTTTTTTTTTACTTTGTAAATCTTTCATGTTTTCCCAATGTTATACTTTTGTTTAATTACTTTGGATTTTTTTCAGAGTTTGGTTTAGACAGATCTATATTTATTAAACCCAAAACATTCCACTTAACTGTTCTGATGTTAAAGTTATATGAGAAGGATCGCATTGATTTAGCTACTAATGTTTTACAGGTAGTTATTTGAGATATAAGCAGATATTCCTGAAAGCTACGACATTAAGTGTTCTAATATTTCTTATGTAGTATTTCATGATTTTTTTTCTTATAGAGTGTTTCATCAAAAGTTAAAGATGCTTTGGGCAACAAACCTGTTTTCATTAGACTTAAAGGATTGGTAAACTCTCTCTTTTTATTCTCTGCTTTTGTTATTGAAATTTGGTTTCTTAGTGCTTCCAACTTTAGAAACCTGGGTTTATATGTATATTTCTTTAATTAATTTTCTTTAATTCAACCCACCACACGAGAGTTAGAAAAATAGAAGGAATAGAAAAAAGAGTAGCCGATAGAGATTATAAGTTTAGATCACCTTGAGGATTTGTGTATTTATATATCAATAAAGTGACTAGTCGTAAGTAAATCGTGTGAGAACTGAAAAAAACAAGCGAGCCCTTAACCAGCCCCTTTGGATGCTTTTCGTGTGTGCTCGGCTGCTCGACAGATCCGGTTGGCTTAACAATTTGACCGTTTAATTGCCACTGACAATAGTAGTGTATTATACTCTTTTCTGATTACAGAGTACAAAAGAGCTAGCCTGATTCAATTATAGACAGAATTGTGAACTTTTGGAGGGGCCTTCAAACAGTCTAGTGATGACCTTGAATACCCATCCTTACAGAAGGAATAGTGATGACCTTCAAACTGAGTTTGTTACAATTGAAGATCTAGAAGAAATCAAGAAATATAACTTAACAGTATTTTTTTTTTTTTTTTTTTTTTTTTTTGAAGCAATTAAATTTCATTAGAATAAGGCTAATGCCAAGTTTACAAAATAGAGAATAGGAATAAAATAGAAGTAAAAAAGAAATGAG